>ML258619.1:0-16927 GCA_005239495.1 Nicotiana undulata | reverse complement strand
TTTCCAAATCCAGGAGTGTAAAAAAAAACGGAATTTTGGGGGCAAAAAAACCCCCCCCCCCCCCCCGATACTCCGGAAATCCAAAAGAAAAAGCAAGAGAAAGGCTTACAAAGGCAGAATAAAGTTAAAATGTTGAGTCCCACGTGACCGGTCACCACGACAAAATCTGGAAAGCCAAGGTCCCCGGATTTGGAAACGAAACCCAATCCCCAGCAAACAAGCAAACGGTTGAGATCTTCGTCAAAGGGGCTGAGATCAAGTAGCTTGAGACAATCAAGGCCGCAAAACCAACCACATTTTCAAACTAACAAATTGTTCTTTGTTTGAAAATACGAAACAGGTGCAACTCAAAAGAAACCGTGCAAAAGCAGGTACAACCAAAAGGAATTGCGCAAGAGCTAGAAGGAGCTCTGCAACATTAACTCCAAAAAAAGGGAAGTTTCCTCCAAAAATCTTTTCCTGCATGCCTAAAATAAAAATAAATAAATAAAAAAGATAAAAGAAAAAAAAAGAAGGGAAGAATTGAAGTTTAAATGACTCAAAGTAGTATGGGGCCTCCAATCCCCAACTACACCTTTTCTGACATAGGGTATACACTCCCTAGTCGATGCCAATTAAGGGTATACATTCCCTAATTGATAATTTCTTTTCCAATTAAGGGTATAAATTCCCTAATTGTTTTTCTTTTCTGACATGGGGGTATACGCTCCCTAGTCGATGCCAATTAAGGGTATACATTCCCTAGTTGATGATTTCTTTTCCAATTAAGGGTATACATTCCCTAATTGATGATTTCTTTTCCAATTAAGGGTATACATTCCCTAGTTGATGATTTCTTTTCCAGTTAAGGGTATACATTCCCTAATTGATTTTCTTTTCCGACATGGGGGTATACACTCCCTGGTCAATGCCAATTAAGGGTATACATTACCTAATTGATGATTCCTTTTTCAACTAAGGGTATACATTCCCTAATTGATTTCTTTTTCCCGACATGGGGGTATGGACTCCCTAGTCGATCCCAATTAAGGGTATACATTCCCTAGTTGATGATTTCTTTTCCAATTAAGGTTATACATTCCCTAATTGATTTCTTTTCCCGACATGGGGGTATACACTCCCTAGTCGATGCCAATTAAAGGTATACATTCCCTAATTGATGATTTCTTTTCCAATTAAGGGTATACATTCCCTAATTGATTTCTTTCCCGACATGGGGGTATACGCTCCCTAGTCGATGCCAATTAAGGGTATACATTCCCTAATTGATGTTTTTTTTCTCCAATTAAAGGTATACATTCCCTAATTGATGTTTTCTTTTCCAATTAAGGGTATACATTCTCTAATTGATGTTTTCTTTTCCAATTAAGATACATTCCCTAATTGATGATTTTTTTTCCAATTAAGGGTATACATTCCCTAATTGATTTCTTTTCCCTACATGGGGGTATACACTCCCTAGTCGATGCTAATTAAGGGAATACATTCGCTAATTGATGATTTCTTTTCCAATTAAGGGTATACATTCCCTAATTGATTTCTTTTTCAACATAGGGTATACAACCCCTAGTTGATGGTTCCTTTTCCAACATAGGGCATACACTCCCTAGTTGATGCCAATTAAGCCAACGTTGTAATTAAACCCGAAAAGGGCACTACTAATGTATACAACCCCTAGTTGATGGTTCCTTTTCCAACATAGGGCATACACTCCCTAGTTGATGCCAATTAAGGGTATACATTCCCTAATTGATGATTTTTCCAACATAGGGTAGGCAATCCCATGTTAGTTTTATTTTTGCAACATAGGGTCTCCAACCCCTAGTTGATCTTGCTTTGAGATATAGGGTATCCACTCCCTAGTCTACAATAACTCCGGGTGCACTTCTCCCGGCTTTTCATCGCTTTCAATAATAAAATAGGATAGATTTCCTTACAATAACTCACGAAATTTTCCTAGTGAAAACTGGGGCAGAAAATTTCGCGTTTGTTTTTAATTTTGGTGCAGATTACATTTCTTGTTGGGACATTGGATTCGAGACGACCAAAAGAAGAAGTTTCGATCCAGAA
The DNA here is from genome assembly GCA_005239495.1 of Nicotiana undulata. NCBI lineage: Eukaryota > Viridiplantae > Streptophyta > Magnoliopsida > Solanales > Solanaceae > Nicotiana > Nicotiana undulata. The sequence goes on along the minus strand of ML258619.1, from coordinate 14,857 downwards.
TAAAAAAAAACAAAAGAAGAAAAGAGAAGGTCATATCCAAAGTGCAGAAACGGGGAAGACACGGACTGTTCAGGACGAGGTTGAAGTCATCCGTTCAGTATATCCTACCTTGATCCAAGGAACGATAAGACGAAACCAACACCTGTGGCTAACAAGCATCAAGATCCAGGTCAGAGTCAACAAAAGGCCAAGACATCAAGACCAAGTCTTAGATAGGAATCTTGTAGCTAGCAGCTGATAGGTTTAGATAGTCTTTCGTTTTGCTACTTTGGTGTAATAAGGAGATCAGCAGCAGTAACAGCAGCAACCGCAGTGAAACCACAGTTACTCGGTAGTCCCAGCTACCAAAAATTCCAGAACTACACTGATCTGATTCCTTTATAGCCAAGGATATGTAGGCAACCTTTGAAGCAGGGTTCGGTCAAACTTTTCAAAAACGCTTCACAATGGAATATGCGAATGGGTAAAGTCGTTCGTGACTGCTCACTTTGTCTTCGCCCGAAAACTCGTCGCGTTTCCGAGCAAAGAGGGGCAGTTGTGAGCACGTGATTTTTCACCCACCATATACGCCTACAAAATTCAATACAATAAATTAATCTTACAAATTTTGTTGAATTTTAGTGATTAATTGTGAATTGTTCGCATTTTGCATATTTATAATTCATCTTTTAAATTTATTAAAATTGCATCACTATCATCAAGGAACTATGAATTTATTTGTAATTAAGTGAATTAAATAACAAATGGATGATGATTATTTGATGTAATGTAGTTTTAACGACTAATTGCTAAAATTAATCATATTTTATCCAATAAATCATGGATTTAATTCGGAGTATAAAATTAATTATTTTTATTCTTAATTACTCTATGATTAGATGAAAGTAAGGTTTAGAATTAATTATTATATTTTTAATTTAGTTAGGCTTTAGTGTTAGTTAAAATTGACTTAGGCTTTATTAACTCTAGTATACTAAAATAGGACATGGGCTAAACCACTCAGGCCCAAGCCTATCTCTACAAAAAAAAAAAATGACCCAGCCCACAAATCTAACAACCGGCCTGCCCCGGCCTTAATTCAAACGACCCCGTTTTGGAATCAAATTAATCCCAGCCGTTGATCTTCCCAGATCCAACGGCTGGGAACTAGTCACTCATTTAATATAAAACTGTTCCTAATCCCCCCACCCCCAGTTCACCTAAGTATTACACCCCAAAGACCTGCCTCTCTCTCTTCTCTCTAACCTCACCGGAACCACCGTCCCCCGCCCTAACTCCGCCGGTCGGAAATCGCCTCCGGCGGCGGAGCTCAACCAAACTTGACCAAAATTTCACCCTACAACCTATTCTTCACCATCAACCACCTCCCACCATTAGTTTCCCCAAAAACTCAACCGAAAACCTCCAATTTCAGATCTAGGATTCTGAAACCCTATTTCTCCCATGCTCGCTGATTCAAGGACCTTCAACGACTCGGACCTTCATGAGTCAGTTGCTATTGACAAAGAGCAATTGATTCATGTGGGTTTGGATCGTTTTCAAACCCACCGGAGTCCGGCCAAATTCCGGCAAGTCGCCGAAATCCGACCAAATCCGTCCAAACGTTGCTCAGTTAACCGGTATCCCCCTTTCCTTCTCACCCTTGTATTTAGTTTAGGTTAAATTTTGTTTGATTCATATTTTTGGAAAAAACTGCCCTAAATATTAATACTCTTATGTAATTATTATTTTTATTGCCTGCGTGCCCGTTAAATTATGTAGTTAATTAGGTTAATCACTAATTTAAAGTTTGTAACCCCATCAACTCTAGGTTTTCTGAGTTTTCTTGTGATCCTTCTGTTTGTTACTAAAACGAATTTACATTAGTCGATTAGCGCTTAATATGAATATGCATGTCAGTTATTTATAGGTTAATGTCAGTTTTTCCTAAGATTTCTTGGTTTCCTCTGAACCTTATTTGGTTTTGAAATAATAGACTTGATATATTTGTTTTTTGTTTAGCCTTAATTGTGTGTTTTGGGGTTTACTAGAAAAATATAATTGCCTAAACTAATCTGAAACTCACATATAAATGGCTATAATGAATTACTGATTTCAGTGTTAGCCATTCACCCATATTAATTAATCAAAGTAATTATGAATAAATTGATTAGGAATTAATTACACTAGATACTTAAGATAATTTAGCAACTAAGATGAATCACAGTGTGAGGTAGTCAACTAAGTTTGATAACTACCTTTGGAATCTCTTGAATTAACTTAATTCCTAACTTAGAAAATAATTAAGCTAATTACATACTAAGCTAAGAGTTAGCTAATTGCAACTTCACTAATGGTTAATTAGTTGATTACTCAATTAGGTTGATTAAGTCTAATGACTCAAATTGAGTTAATCATAATTAAGTCTAAATCTAAAATAATTCACCTAAGCTTAATCTCTAGTTAATGATGAATCAATTTCAAGTTCTTTAACCTAGTAATTAATCCAAGTTAATAAATAACCTTGATTAACCTTAAGGGGTAATTCTAAGGATATTAAGGGGTAGTTTAGGAATTACAACTCAAGAATCTTGGCTGTAACAACCCAAGAAACTTCTAGAATTAAAGAAATATCAGAAAATCAGATCTTTTAGGGGTAAAATGGTAACTTCAAAAGGGGATAAGGGCTGGAATGTTCTAGAAGAGTAAAACTGTCCAAAAGGATAGGGTTGACAGCTGTACCTGTACCTTTTCCAGCCCAATTAGGATAAGGAATATGCTGATAAGATACCACCCTAAAAACCCATATAAAAGGACTACCCTACTCTCTGAAAAGAGGAGGATTTTTTAGACAGAATTTTGAGAGAATTCTATGCATTTTTTACTACTGAAAATAGACTTCATACACACAACTTTTCATGTTCTATTTTGAAATCACTCCTTAGAATCTGAGAAGAAGAGGAAACATAAAAAATAATACAAAGGATACAAAGGTTTTGGGGTCTAAATTCCTACTCTCTGCTGGTTATTTTCTCCTGGGTTGTCTGGTTTGAACACTGCTGCTTTATACTACTGTTGCTGTGTTGAGCTTCATCAAGTTCTGGTTTTCTTTGACTCTATTAAGTCATTTATTGCTGATTTTTCTCTGAAAGGTATGTAGTCATGATCCATATTGAATGAAATCCTTTGTTTTTGTGTGAATCTGTTTTTGTGCTTGTGTAGTTATATTTGGTTATAGATCTCAAAGCATGTGTTAGTTTGGTGCTTCTTCTTGTTAAATTTTTGGATAGCATGAGCTCCCTCACTAATTTCAGAATGTTTAAAGTCATTTTCACCTAATGAGTTACTTTGATAGTTTAGTCAAAAATCTGGAATACCCATTAATATCCTCCCTGTTTGTATTCGACTATGTTTATAAATCCTAATAAGAGCTAAGTTCTAAGATAAGCATAAAGGGTACATGAATCTGACCTATTCATGGTCAGATGCATCCCCACAACCATGCATAATATTTTTTTGAAAATTTGTTGATCTTAAGGTGTTTAGCAGCATTAGCGAGGAATGCCAATTTAAGCTTCGAGACAGCCTTATTTGCTCATTGTTAGCTGTAATTTCAGTATGTAGATTAAATAACACGTTAGTGTGTTCAAGTTTTAAATTCCAACTGTAAAATAGGGACTGGACATTATCGAATTAATATTTTCAGTTTGTATTGCTTCATTTTGCTGGTATGAAGCTGGGCCAGCTTGATAAATGGCCCGCTAAAGCTTGATTTGATCTGGACTCCCAGGCTATTAGGCTTAAAGGGGATATAAGCCCAGAACCCTTAAGGTTACACCTTTATTTCAACATTATTGTAACGTGGATTGTTAGTGTTATATCGGAACAAAAAATGCCTTTTAAACTTTTGTATAGCTTCAATATTAAAATGAATCTGTCCCAAGTTCCCAATTTTATTATTAAAAACCTCTTGTCTAAAAATTCCTATGATCTTCCTTAAAAGCTATTTATGTCACCTTAGATAAGTTTCGATATCCTGTGCAAGACTCAGTATATACTAGTTGTGAACCAAATAACATGTAGTCATACTATTCTAAATTGATAAAATCATTTAGTTAAATAATTTAATGCAGTTGACTATGGTTATTAGATTCTTTAAATACATGACAGATCCTTAAACTTGTAAATCAATAACTTTATTTTTGAGACTCTTTGGAATCCTTCATTGTTAGCATGCTTTAATTGAAATCATATAGCTTCACTTCTTTCATAGCTAGCAATAACTAGGGTTGGCCAAAGAGGGGTTTAAACAACAAATTGGGCTAAAACATGGCCATAGCCCAAACACTTGTCCTTTAGGATAGTAAATTTAATTCTAGACGACTTTGTACATATCCTATAGGTTAAGGACAAACCCCTTTTAGATTAAAATTGTCGAAACTCGGAATAATCAAATATTGCTTCAAATAAGCATTTTTACCATCATGACCATAGTCATGACTATATAATCTACACTCGGGTGTGGCAACTCGTTCCCCCAACTCTAACTCCAAACAATAATAAAATCACACGTAGCAATCGCGGGTGCATTTCATGTGACGCGGTTGTGATGTGTCCCAAAACAACAAGTGCCGCCATCGTGACTTGTCCCAAGATAAATCCACAAAATATCAAAAATGATTTATATACATACCACGTAAATCCAAAAATACCTCTTTTAGATAAAAATTCCAAAACTTAGAGAATAATTGAACATCGCCTCAAATAGGCATTCTAAAACCGTCACGACCATAGTCTTGACTACGTAATCTACATTCGGATGTGACAACTCATGTCCCCGACTTCAACTTGAAACATATTAAAATCACCTGTTATAATTGCGGGTGCACTTCATGTGGCACAATTGTAATATGTCCAAAAGTAGACAAGTGCACGTCCTCGTGACTTGTTTTCGAGATAAATCCATAAACGTCAAAAGCGGCTAAAAATTAAAAAGGATAAATGCACAATGGTTCAAAACACGTGAACAATCAAACAATCTAGGCCAAAATAACAATAGTTAAGCGACCGTGCTAGAACCACGGAACTCGGGAATGGCTAACACCTTCTCCCAGGTTAATAGAATTCCTTACTCGGATTTCTGGTCGTAGACAAATAAAAACAGAGTCAAAATTCCTCGGTTTGGGATTTTCAAAACAAAACGGTGTCCCGGAGCATCGTCAAAAATCCGGGTGGCGACTCTGAAATAATAAATAAATCCCAAATTCGAATAATGTCACTTTAATTGGAAAAACTCCCTTATTACCCTTACCGGGGTGAAAAAGGAGGTGTGACAACCGGGAAATTGGTGAAGATTTCTTTCTTGGAGGGAATGTTCCTGAACAGTCTTTGACATTTGAAAGGACGCATGTTTTCTTGCATTCAATACCCCGAACATGTGTTGCTCCACGATTTGGCAAATATTTTCCCTGATTTTTGTGTCACTCTTGTTGCCGTATCGTATACTATTCTTCCCTCCCCCCTCTAGTGTTTGAATGCGAAGTATGCGAATTTGAACACTACAAGTCTTGCTTCTTCCGTGGAAACAACTTATGAATGGATAAATAATTCTTTTTTAGCGATGGAAGACAAAGCTTGCCACCGAGCCAAAGATTATTTAACCATCCACATAGCCGTTCATCATCGGTGTGAAAATTCCGTGCCTTGATATTTAAAGGTCATTCCTTTGCCGATGACACTCCCATGCGTAGTATGCTTTTCGTTGTTGCCTCGTTAAAAATCTAGCCAGAAACTCGATTGTGACAAAAATTGGATGAAGGAAAAAAGAGTGCAGTACATACTTTCAGTATTGCTAGGATCCATCAGCAGTAATACATTTGAGGTGTGTCATGTTCCAATCTCCATCTTAAGTTTTCAACTCATACGACCTTTTAGGGGTGATGGCTGAAACCCGTAAGGGCCTTCCCATGGTCATCCCACCTTGTCGGTATTGACTTCCCGAGTGTTCTGAGTCACTTTTCTCAAAATAAAGTCTCATACTTTGATGTAACGGAGATTGGCCATGTGATTATAATATCTTTCCATCCTCTTCTTTTGAGCCACCATACTCACGTATGCTAAGTCCCTGTGTTCATCTAGCAAGTCTAGCCTCACCAGCAATGCTTCAGTGTTTGTTTCTTTGTTTGTTAGAGAAGACCTTAAAGTTGGTTCCCTCACTTCCACCGGTATCAGAGCCTCCGCATCATATACGAGACGTAAAGGTGTTTCTCCCGTGCTTGACTTTGTCGTTGTTTGATATGCCCACACTTATCATCTTCTAACTTTGTCTCCAGGTTTTGAATGATTACCTTATTGGTTGATTCCGCCTGCCCGTTAGCACTCGATGGTATGGTGAAGATTTAATTCTCTTGATTTTCAATCCTTCCAAAAATTTAGTGACTTTTGAGCCTATGAATTACGACCGTTGTCACAAGCAATTTCCTTCGGTATTCCGAATCGGCAGATTATTTGATCCCATATAAAGTCCATCACTTTCGTGTTCACCGATCTTTTGGTAAGGACACGCTTCAACACATTTAGTGAATTAGTATAGTTAAGACTAAAAGAAATCTTACCTTGTCGGGACACGGTGGTAGAGTACCAACTATGGCCATCCCCCCTTTCATAAATGGCCACAAGGACACCATCGTATCAAAGAGTTTTGTCGATTGGTGTACCAAATGTGCATAGCATTGACACTTGTCACACTTATGAACGAACGTCTTTGCGTCATGTTCCATCCCAGGCCAATAGTAACCTGTACTAATCAACTTTAGAGTTAATGAATCTGCACCAGAGTGATTTCTGCAAACTCCTTCGTGGACTTCCCTCATCACGTAGTCCACCTCGGAGGCCCCCAGACACCATACCAATGGTCCTTGGTATGATCTTCTGTATAACTACCCATCTACAAGGCAGTAACGAGGTGCTTTGGTTCGTAAAGCCCGGGATGCATTCGGGTCTTTAGGTAACTTGTTGTTATCCCCTTGACAAGGTTCCTCGGCAGGTGTGGGTTGTGACAAGGATTCTCATGATGGCCTTTGCACACAACCTAAAAAATGGGGAAACATCATGACGGGCAGCTCGGCATGACGTACTATGCGGGGTTGACAAATGCGCTTTGAACGGAGGCAAGGCGCATCTCACTTAGATGTGCGGGTTGGCATAACCATGGCAAAGCAAATCCATGTCAAAGCAAGGGCAAAGACATGGCAAGTCAAGGCAATGCAATGCGAAATAAGCAATAAAAATTGATGCGGGCAGATTTGATCTAGTTGAGGGCGACTTGACAAAAGCGGGCAGCTGTGGCAATAATCGTGTGCGGATAAGTCAGTAGGCGGCAAGATGTGGCCATGACATTGGGGAGGAGAAGTGTCAAAGGGCAAGGCTGGGCGCAATGCTAGCCTTGGGCATGCAGCAGCTGGGCAAAACAGGCACATGCAGTGCACATGCAACAGTTACAAACTTGTGCAAGGCTTATAGGAGGCAGTTAGCAGTTACAGTTGCCCTATTTCAAACATGGATGATCATGGGCACATTTTAGATCATGGCTGACTTTGTGACTTAGTGCTACACGTTTTTAGCATGTTTTTCCATCAGTTGGGCTTGTCAACTGATTGTTTAACATCCTGCCAGGTGTAATTAGGCAGCAGCATTATAAATATGCGCATAAGCTGTCCCAAATAGGCAGAACTTACCCTGTGGCATTTGTTTTAGCCAAATTTCGTCTAAGTGTTCCTAAGGGTAGAAAATTCATTTTGGGTCAGGGAACTAGGGAGTTATTTGTCTTGGCCATAGGGTTGGCTTCATTGTGTTCTTGTATTCACATTTTAATACAAGTTGGAAGAAATTCCTCTAATTTTCGTGTGTGCCTTTTACTTTATTTGCTGCCTAAATTCGTCTAAGTCCCAAACATCCCTAAAATTATTCTAAGTGTTGGAAAGGCTGAAGTCAAGGCTGGGCTTGATTGCCGCACGGTGGTGAACCTCGGGCAGAATTCGAGTGACATAAAACACCCCCGTGACACTTGCCACGGTGAACGTACTCGAGGAACTCATTACTCCAGTCCCATACTAAGTTGGTTGAATTGACCTCGCAGTAACTGTCCACATCCAATACCGAGTGCAGAAGTTGAATAATTGTACCAGAGTCAAATCCTTTGTCACGCCCAAACTGGAGGATCATGACTAGCACCCGGGCCATATTTGCTGAGCACCAACGTATATTTTATCTAATCATCTTTATTATCTTTAAGGGATAATGAGATCAATATAAATGGTAGATATGGATCATGAAAATACATCACATGGGATGACAAGATTGCTAAGAAACTACATAAAAGGTACGAGCTATAACGCTGCCATGAAAGCCTATACAACAAAAATTAGCCAATAAGTCATACCAAACTATACATGAGTCGACACCTATCTATGAACCTCTAAAGGAGCATAAGTAATGCAACATATCCGGAATAGGGCCCCGACATACCCATAATATCTATAATAAAAATGCATACCAAGACCACGACAAGTCCAGAGAAGGGATCTCGCCTATAACCGCTGAACTGGAAAGCCTACTGTGGTGGGGGAGCTGCGTCTACCTGTCTATCAGGACCTGCAACACGACATGCATCGTTCACAAATAAAAAGAACGTCAGTACGAATAAAGTACTGAGTAAGTAAGGCAGGAAAACATAAGTAAGAACAGTAATGTAAACGGGGATAAAGAATATAAAACCTGTAACATCTTAGTACCTCTGAGGGCTACTGACATGAAATGTGTGATACATACATATATATACATAAACCTTTAAAACATCCGCCTCTTTGGGAATCATCATCATCATATCGTACCCGGCCACGTGGAGCTCGGTAAACCCAACTGATCAATGGTTGCACAATAGGTGCCATACCCGGCCGTCTATAGCGCGTCTTGGTAGAGTAAAATAGCTACATATATATGTAATGCATGTAGGACTCATTGGAATCATATTCTGAATCTTTCGGAGTGACGTAAGGTCGATATTCTCCGTACACGTTATTAGGATTAACTCTTCATCAAGAATCTTACAAGAATCTGGAAGTACCAACAACATTGATAACATAATAATAAGAGAAGCAACCTCAACATAAATTATTCCATAAGAAGGGAAACAATGTATGTACTGCTAGCTTCTAAGAGTANATCAATTGTTCCATAAGAAGGGAAACAATGTATGTACTGCTAGCTTCTAAGAGTAGAGTATCTTTGAAAGCTCGTTCATTGCATTATGTACAATCGGAGTCGTGAAAAAGAAAGAAAGGAATAGCCTCACATACCTTGTATATACTTCCCCAACCTCAAGATACACAAATGTCACAACTCCTTAATGTCGTAGGGATCGTTTTGATGTTATCGCTTCTCGGTTTCATGCCCGGGATGATCATCTTCTTTGAAACCCTAGAAGAGAGATTAAGGATATGTTTATGGGTTTTCTCTGGTCGTGACTTGATGAAAATGAAGAGAAAGCCGACCTAAGACTTATTTATATCAACTTTGGAAAAGTCAAAGAGGTGCTAGCTTGGCACCCTAGGATTGGTCCATCTTCCAACGCTTATATCTTTTTAACCCGATGTCGTATGAACGAATGGTTAAGATTGTTGGAAACTACATTCCAAGACCTTAAATTTGGTATATAATATGTCCCAATAAGACCTCATATAACACATGAAATGTATTTCTCAAAATGCTCTAGTGATCCACCTACTTGTCACTTATGATGTTTGCGCAGTCTCGCGAAGCTGCAAATATATCTCTACTCCTACGTCGTATAGATGAACGGTTTAATGAATTGGAAAATAGACTCATAGATATTCAAATTGGTTTGTAGATCATCCAATAATTCCAATTATATTGGGAGAAAATCTCAGTTACATTTGAACTAATATTCAGCACATTATGAGTGTAACTTGTGAAGACCTTTGCCAACTTTTGTTCCACAACTTGCTTGACTTCAAAATGTTGAACACAACTATCATAAGATAAGAATTAACTCATAGCATAAACTTCTTATCATGTAATGAACCATAGTCTCACCCTAAAGTACATGTTATAATATTCCAAACTCGTCTACTTTCGACGAAACTTATTTTCTTCAATTGGTTTAGCGTCTAAGCTTTCAACCCTCGTGGTCCTCGTTATTCATGATCTTAAATATTTGTAACCTTCAAGGCAACCCGATTAACTTACTTTATATGCTTCCAAATATAATCTTATTTCTGAGCTTACATCAATTGACTTACGACGTACTCTCACGTACGAAAACATGGGGTGTAACATCATTTCCCCCTTTAGAACATTCGTCCTCGAATGTTGGCTAATGCACTTTTCCGTATCTTAAGCAATAACTCTTACGAATTCTTTAATATTTTCTTTGACATCTAAGAAATTGTTCGGTGAATAAATCCAAAGGCTAGGGCATCTCCCTCTTTAGGCCTCTTTCTCACTCCACGACTTGTGGTCGAAATTCTTCCAATCTCGTCACTGTTTCTACCTTCTTTCATGCAGCCCAGACGATTCTAACCTTGAATGTGCGTCAATGTGACTCTTATCTCCCTTTTTTTTGTTAGCTTTTAACCCATCTTTAGGATTCACTTTGTGAACATATATAGTACTATGACAAGCTGTCCCTTTGGGCATCTATAGGTGTACTAAAGCTCTTTGATTGGTACTTTGTTGAACTTACAACTATTGCTATATCTAGCTTCATGGCCTCATTTATCTATGCTTATGGCTTTACCACAACTAGTTAGGTCATATTGTACTATAACTCTTACTTCAGTTTATTATTATCGAGGTCTGCTACCCAACTCTAGGTTATTCTCTCGTTTCTTATCTTATATGTATAAATCTAAGCCATTTAATGCTTTCTTATTACTATTCATCTTAATAATGAATACCTAATCTCATATCATATTTTTAACTTTCATCCATCTATTGTTGATTCACCTTAATATTGATCTATAATCTACCACTGATAATTTGAAACCTCTTATGTAATATATCGTCACTAGGGCTCACGTCTTATCGGGAAACATCTGAAGTGATTTTCCTAATCCACTTAGGGACGATACTATACTCCAATAACTGTATCTCATAGCATCCCAATGTGATTCATCTTATGGGGGTATTCTAATCCCGTGCAGTTCATAAAATACTTGTTCTCAAAATCATTACTCAATCAAAGGCCTAAACGTCATCCTCTTATCATTTATCACAATTACACCCTTACTTTACTACTAGGGTAGCATTCTATCTCTTCTAAATGCTCCTAGTTTTACATTCCTTTGAGTTCACTCACGCCACACTGAGATTTTTGTAACATTATGGAAACTATCAGCTCTCTTGTTGTGATGGGTTTAATCCCGAGGAATTACCTATTCTCGTCACCTTCTCACTCACATTTTCTTATCCTTACTCCTGTCTAGCTAAAACCTTGTTGCTCTACCATACTTTAGCTTGCGATCTACGCATATCTATTTATACTACTCGCAACCTTCCTTTTAACATGCTAGCACCATAGATTTCCTTTCATGCCTTCTCAATTGTCTTTAAATGTACGCAATTACTTTTCCTGGCCGTTCTGTCACTTGCTGCATGGATACTGTGCTTATCTTAGTGCCCACGAATAGGGGAGTTCCCTGTAACTCATATGATCTCAATTATCAACTTTTGATTTTTTTTCTTCTTCCCGTTCATTATCCACGATAGGTGCCACTTTCTTATGGAGTGCATACAACATTATAGTGAGACTGTTGTTACAAGACCATTTCTTCTTTAGGTCACTATGCTTATGTTGAAGCCTGCTTCCTTATTTCATCAACTAGTCTTTCGTTGCAGTGCTTAGTGAAGAACTTCTGACTCTTATAAAGTTGCGACCTTATTACATTGTACACCCCACGGTATTCCTGATGTTCTTACTCGCCTATCATTATCCTTAGTTACTTACCTCCGTGCCCTTGTGCTTGTAGGGTTGCTTCTGAATTGAAATTTCAGCTGTCTCCCTTGTGGCACTCTCTTTTATTTCCATAACACTTACATTGTACCTTCTACTACCCCAACTCTTGTCTGAATATTTCGTGAGGATTACGACGTCGTATCTGAGAGACTGTATTTCCTATGCTGGGTTTCACTATGTTTATCTTGCATGATCTACTGATTTGTCTGTATCCTCCTATCTAGCCATAACTAGGCTCTTCCTGAATCAACTACAGACTACCCGTTGGTCCACTCTCATATCTGTATTTTATGTAACGCCTCTTGGGTTATGTCCTTTGTGTTAACTTACCTCTCTTACGGGTCCTTATGTATCAAGTGTTCATTCACACTTATTTATCAATATCATCAAGTGCGAAACCCTTATTGATTCTCCCCGGCGTCATGCTTCCATAATGTTCTGGAGTCATATTATATCTGTAGGATATGAATAAATGCAATCTCATTCCTTTCACCTTTTTACGACATTCTTCCTTTACCATTCGATTGTTACCTCTTCCTCTTTGGCATTTTTTTTCCACATCTTCACACACATATTACTCGCCTTGCGGTAACCCTTCAACACCAGGGATAATTAAATTTCTTATGCACAAAGGTGACACCTGGTGTAACTAGCACATCTAGTCCCTTAAGCTTAACTCTGCTCATAGTGCTTGCTTTAGGGAAGCGTCTTCGTGAATGACCTTTAAAGGTTATTCTTCTATTGTTCATTCTATTACCGTCAAAACACGATCTTTGAAATGATGCCGACTATTACCGATTTTTTTCGGTCCCTAACTCATGTTCAGTTCATCTTGTTCACTAGCCCATACTAATTTCTATTACTTTTAGGGTCTCACTCTTCCTTCTGGTAATCACGTTTGAGTCGCGAACTCATTTCCCAAAATGAGGGTATGGCTTTACGGCTTATACTTTTATTGTCTCAAGGCATGCCTCCTCTTCTCTTTTCCTTCACTTGACTATAGACTCTTTCATCGTGTCATATTTTTATTTATCGTTATCACTCATTTATCACATCTTACTCATAATGTTTCATTTACTCTCTTCTTATTCTTCTGCTAATATCTCTGTCTATTACCTTATTCTAAAAACTTCAACAAAACAGCCTTCCGCTTTTAGATCCCCTTGCACCATCTCATTGGCCCTTGGGTCAACTAACATTCCCTCTTTACTAGGGGTAGGAGTCATCCTAAGGTAAATATTCCTCCCTTCTAGGATATCTTCTGAACTTCCTGAACATTCTAGTATTCATATCGGATTGTATTATTCTAGAGTGACCATCTGGCTATCTCCCAATGAGAACTATTACCATGTCCTGCACTACCCTTCAAAAATGTTAAATAATGATAACAATCTATCCACAATTTTCTGTTACTCTAACCCCAACTGGATTCCGATATCCTATCCTTCTCTTAAATTATTTCAGTTAGCTCCCATAGGGCATAATTGAGACAGGTATGGCCAATTGTACATACCTCTATTACAATTGTAGGTAATTCAATATACTTGTATTTCTCTGCATGAATCGTAAATACTGACAATCTTCATTAACTGGGCACCTCGTACATTTCTTCATCTTGCTTCTTTTTCTTGTTGAAATTTGTGTCTATCTTCTGAATCTCTCATTTCTTTTCACCATATGGGTGGATAGATATTCTTTGCCTTAAGGATCCTTATCATGAGGCATACCCGTTTAGTACACACATAATCTATTGAAGACCTTACATTTACTCATCATAGGCATCATGCAAAATCGAGTTCCTCTGACTCAACTCTTTCACAGCCACATGCAATCCCTTACCAACCGTCTTTCTAGATGTATGCATCGGCGTATTATAAATAAGATAGAATTGAGGAAATTGAGTTCTTACGACTGAGCTCTACCACACGATCTAGAGTAAGAAGAAAGAGTAACAGTCCTAAATACCATGTAGCCTCTTGCTTTTAAGTGTGGTGCACAACACACCCATAAACAAAACTCTACTAGACATGGCTCATAGACAACCCCTAGGACAGACCTGCTCTGATACCAAGTTTGTCACGACCCAAACTGGAGGATCATGACTAGCACCCAGGCCATATTTGCCGAGCACCAACGTACATTTTATCTAATCTTCTTTATTATCTTTAAGGGATAACGAGATCAATGTAAATGGTAGATATTGATCATGAACATACATCACATGGGATGACAAGATTGCTAAGAAACTACATAAAAGGTACGAGCTATAACGCTGCCATGAAAGACTATACAAAAAAAATTTAGCCAATAAGTCATACCAAACTATACATGAGTCGACACCTGTCTATGAACCTCTAAAGGAGCATAAGTAATGCAACATAGCCGGAATAGGGCCCCGACATACCCATAATATCTATTAAAAAAATGCATACCAAGACCACGGCAAGTCCGGAGAAGGGATATCGCCTATAACCGCTGAACTCGAAAGCCTACTGTGGTGGGGGAGCTGCGTCTACCTGTCTATCAGGACCTGCAGCACGACATGCAACGTCCACAAATAAAAAGAACGCCAGTACAAATAAAGTACTGAGTAAGTAAGGCAAGAAAGCATAAGTAAGAACAGTAATGTAAACAGGGATAAAGAATATACAACCTGTAACATCTTAGTACCTCTGAGGGCTACTGACATGAAATGTGTGATACATACATATATATACATAAACCTTTAAAACATCCGCCTCTGTGGGCATCATCATCATCATATCGTACCCAGCCACGTAGAGCTCGGTAAACCCAACTGATCAGTGATTGCACAATAGGTGCCATACCCGACCGACTATAGCG
>ML258617.1:86179-108626 GCA_005239495.1 Nicotiana undulata | reverse complement strand
ACTTGTGGTGTTTGAGCATACGGTACGTGTATTGTTATAATATGTGCAACTGGTCGTCCGAATTATGTGATGTGTGAAGTGTAATACTTGTCCGTCTTTAGTTGACCACCACACTACCACGTTATGAAAAGCGGTGCTAACAGGATAATAAATCCAAGAGTATGAGTGTATATGCTAAAAGCTATGTAAAGAAGTTGTATTCTTATTGCTGAAATCTTCCGTGATTGAACTGTGAATTGTCATCGTTCGCATGAGATGTAATTTATCAGGTGGGATCGGGTTGCGCGCCGCAACAGGGGAGATAAGGGTGATATGTAAGAAGTGATAATGGTGTGATTGTGATTGTCAGGTGGGATCGGGTTGCGCGCCGCAACAATTGTCAGGTGAGATCGGGTTGCACGCCGCAACAGGAGGAAAAAGGGTGAGATATGAGGAGGGACTTGGATGGAATTGAAATTGTGATTTTTGATAAGATGAAACTTGTGGAACTTCCATTGTATATCTTTCTATGTCTTGTGCAGTAACTGTGTGACTCTCTGTCTATCTCTTGCCTGTGCATTATTGAGTTTACTAGAGTAAAGTTTGTTCTTGCATAGCAGTGCAATTCAAATGTACTGACGTCCCTTTTGCCGGGGGCGCTACATTCTTGTGATGATTGTAGGTGGTTCTATAGCAGGTACTTCAGCACACCGACAGTAGTGCCTCCCCCTTGTCCTATCAGCGGTTTTGGTGAGCCCCTCTTCTCTCGGGGCCCAGTGTGGCTCATGCCATCTTTACTCAAAGATTCTTACTTTGGTACTTGTGTAAGGTATAGCCGGAGCCTTGTTACCGGCAAGTATTGTATAACTCTATTGTACTCTTAGAGGCTCAGCAGACACAATGTGGGTAGTGTACATATGTATTTTAGGTAAGTGATGGTACGGTTCGGAATCGTGATCCACACTGGAAAATGTTGTATGTATTTTGTAAGTATTTAGTATCATATGTTGGTAATGATAAAAAGTAGAAATGAATCCAAGTTATAAGTTTATGATTAAGTCTAAATGGCTATTTCACATGAATAATGTATATTGAGATCACGGGGTGACGCATGGGGTGGGAAAGGAAAATTCCAGGTCCGCTTGACCGGGGTCCTCCAGTTGAGTGCCGGTCGTGTCCCTCGGTTTTGGGGCGTGACAAGTCTAGTCTCAAGTCGTAATGCGAAATAAATGAATTAAACGAGCAAAGATAACCCTTATAGTACAAGTGTAGCATGGTGTGAACCTAAGCCTACCTGTACAATAATATGAATCTAGCTACGTATGGACTCCCAACTCCTCGTGCGTACATATCCCCCGCAACAAGTAACACATATCAAATATATCGCCTAGGGGTAGTTTCTCACTCATTGAGTTAGACAAGAGACTTACCTTGCTCTGAAGTTCCATAACCGGCTCCAAAGCCTCTTTAATACCTCAAGCCGGTGCCCGTCGCTACAAAACTAGTCAATCAATGTCAAAATCCATAAACATATACTCCAATACTCATAAAATATCAATTTATAACAATTTTCAACTCCTCATGAAGAGTCGATAAGTCACTCTCGGGCCCACGCGCTCGGATTCCAATTTTTTTGAAGATAATCATTACCTATGACACCACGAACTCAAATATATAATTATTTTCAATTACATGTCCAACTTCCTGGTCAAACTCCAAAAATACCAAATTCTAGATTTTCTACAAAAATCTCATATTCCTACTAATTTCCATGTTTAAACCCATATATATACCATGTATTTAACTTGTAATAGGCGGGAATCACTTACCTTGTGTTTCTTGATAAAAATCTCCCCTTGAAGCTCTAGAAAAATCACCCCAACCAAGTGAAAATGGGAGAAAATGGGCAAAATCTCGTTTTTATAAAAACCTCACTGCCCAGCGACATCTCGCACTTGCGGTCACTTGACTGCTTTTGCGTTCCCGCAGGTGCGGCCAAAATACCGCTTTTGCGGTCCTCCTTCAGGCCCCTCAACCTCTTTCAGGTGCCTAGTAGCAATTTTGCTGCTCCTCATACGCAGGTGCGGTCCCGCTTCTACAGAACTCGACCGCATCTGTGGTCCGAGCCATTCCGCTTCTGGGCTCCCAGATGCCGCATCTCGCCATCACTGATGTGTAAATGGTCTCGCACCTGCGCCACTGCCGAGTTCGCCCAGAACCGCTTCCGCGACCCTCTTGGCCAATTCTGCGGCTTCGCACCTACGGACAAAACCTCGCGGGTGCCGGTACACCAGATTACACATGCTTCAGCATTCCCAAAGCCTATAATCGATCCGTTTACCATTCAGAATACACCTGAGGCCCTCGGGACCTTAACCAATTATACCAACGCGTTGCGAAACACATTACGAACTTATTCGAGACCTCAAATTATGCCAAACAACACATAAACTAGGAATCGATGATTGAAATCCTTTTTTAACTTTTCAAACTTTCAAACTTCGACGAACGCGTCCAAATAGTATCAAAACATTCCGGAATGACGCCAAACTTTGCGCAAAGTCGTAAATCACAATACGAACCTATTCAAAACTTAATAAATTCTTAAATCATCAAAATTCCAATTTTCCATAATAAGCGCTGAAATGCTCCTGGGTGATCCAATAATCCACCCGAACATACATCCAAGTCCGAAATCATCATACGATCCTATGGGAACCTTCAAATCTCAATTACGAGGTTGTTTACTCAAAAGTCAAACCTTAGTTAATTCTTCCAACTTAAAGCTTCCAAAATTAGAATTTTTTTTTCAAATTAGCTCCAAACTTCCCAAAATTCAATTATGGCCACATGTACAAGTCATAATACCAGAACTGTACTCAAGGCCTCAAACCTCAGAACGACTAACTGGAGTTCAAAATGGCGGGTCGAGTCATTACATCAACATCCCCACCTTGATCTTAGACCTTGAATCTCGACCCCGACACTGAACCCCGAACCTCGAACCTTACCCAAAACCCCGACCTTGAATACTTATCCTGACCCGAAACCTGACCTAGAACCCTAATTTAGATCCCAACCTTGAACGTTGAACTCATTCCCCAAACCTCGAACTCGAGCTCAAGCCTTAACCCCAACCCTGATCACCAATCTGACCATGGACATCAATCCCAATCTTGATCCTAACAAAACCCAAAACCTGAACCTCACCCCTGATCTGTAATCTCAACCTTGACCTTAACTCTCGACCTCGAACCCCTACCTCAAAATCGGACTCCGACCCCGACCCCCAATTTTGACCCTAACACGTTGACCTTTGGGTTCGGTTCATGAGGTACAAGGACGAGAAGATGAGGGGTGATAGGGAGTTTTCGAGCAAGGGTGGGTGTACGTTAATCGTACCGGATTCTGAAGCACCAATTAACCCTGACGCATACTCTTTATATTATACAAAAAAATACAGGAAAACTGAGATAAAGATTTAGCAACACCAATTAATCCAAATGTCTTCTGGGTGCTTTGGTTAAGAGGTGACAATAGAGTGCACAAAGATGAACTGGCCAAGGAACGATAGCAGCATCAATTAATCCAAATGTCTTCTCGGTGCTTTGGTTAAGAGGTGACAATAGAGTACACAAACATGAATTGGCCAAGGATCGATTCTTCCATGAAATATTTTTTTGTATGGCCAGAAATAAAAAATGTTGGCTGCTCTCTAACTCTTTCTTTTACCTTTTTATCCTTATCCTTGTTGACTTTTGGAGGACCTTTTTTTATTTATTTATTTTACTTCTCCTATTCCTAGTAAAACTAAAAATCTTAAAGTTAAAATGTAACTTCTGTAATAAATAGAATTCTATTTATGGTGAATGTCTATATTCTAGAGAGATTCTAGGGTTTGTTACTTGGTGGCTAAGTCATTTTTCTCCTATAAATAGAGGGGTTCTATTCCATTGTAAATCATCCCAAAATTCAATAAGAATTCCCTCTCTCTTTCTCTACAATATTGTTCTTCTTCTTTTATTGTTTCATAACACGTTACCAGCACGAGACTCCACCGTATCAAGAAGCTCTTTGAGAAGATTAAGGTATAACTTTTCTCCTCTCCTTTTTTTAAATTATGACTGACATTATGAAAAGAAAGTTCATTGCCCTTGAAATTTCGGGCACGAACTATATGACATGGGTGTTGGATGCTGAAATTCATTAAGATGCAATACGTCTAGGAGACGCCATTAAAGATAAAAATAAAGCATCTACCCAAGAATGTGTTAAGACTTTGATTTTCTTGCGCCATCACCTTGATGAAGGGTTGAAAATAGAATATCTCACAGTCAAAGATCCACTTGTTTTGTCGAATGACTTAAAGGAAAGATATGACAACTTAAAGTGGGTCACTCTTCCACAAGCACGATATGATTGGGCTCATCTGAGGCTCCAAGACTTTAAGTCTGTTTCTGAATATAATTCTGCGATGTTCAGAATTACTTCTAAATTGAAATTCTGTGGAGATACTTTCACTGATTATGATGTCCTTCAAAAAACGTTTACAATGTTTCATGCTTCCAATATGGTCTTGTAACCATAATACCGAGAGAAAGGTTTAAAGAAGTACTCTGAGTTGATTTTTCTTCTCCTTGTGGCTGAGCGAAATAATGACTTGCTCATGAGAAATCATGAAAATCGACCCACTAGGTCTACACCATTGCCTGAAGTGAATGTGATGTATTCCCATTATGCCAAACGTGAGAAAGGTCGTGGCCCTATTAATAGCCGTGGTCGTGGCCGTGGACGTGGACAAGGAAGAAATTTTCCTGGTGTTAATCACCCCCCAAAGAAAAATAACCACCAAAAGTGGAAAGGGAAATATGAGAAGCCAAAGGCAAATGGTTCAGAAACTGAATGTTATCGTTGCGACAATGAATTTTACATCACCCACTTACATGTGGCAGATTTCTTTGAGCGCCCTGATGGAAAAATAGACCACTTGATCGGTGATGGATTTGTGGTTAAAGATGATTGAGTAGTTTGATTATTATAATTTTTTTTGTTTTGCCTATTCGTAATAGTTAGTGAATAAACATCATGTAATCATTGTTCTTTCATGAGTAATAACCATTAGTGTTATTTGTTTTATGATATAATATTAGTTTGTTTTTATTAAATAATTATATAATTACTATTTCATCGTAATGCACTATTTATATTTGTATTATAAATGAGGCTATCATTGGGCATATTCCTTCATTTATATTAATTTAGTGCCAACAGCTAAGTACAAACAGTTTACATTTTTTTTTTTTTTTTTTTTAATCAACAGTAGCTACAGTTAAAAGTTATTAGATGCAATAAAAAGAAAATTAAGAAAAACAGGTTCTGAATAGTACAAATCTCTTTGCAATCTGAATAGCTAAAAGTTATTTTCTCGTAAGTGACGAAACTCTTTGCAATCTTTCAATAGTAGCTACAGTTAAAAGTTATTAGCTACAATTAAAAAATAATTTCGTTACAGTGTACACTAAAAATAGTACAAATCTCTTCACAATATTTCAACAGTACACTATTTATATTTTCTCTCTCGTTCTAACAGTAGTCATTGGGTACGCAGTCCTTTGTGATGATAGTATTAAGAGTTACATTGGGTTTATTAATATATTAGCTACAGTAAATACTAATGTTTATTCGTATATTTCTTTTGTATGTCAAACCACGAGAAGTAAATATGGACATCTCAGAAAGAAAAATTGGATCAAAGTTCAATTGTAAAAATATTTAGTTAGTTGATTCATGTACGACACATACAATATTCGAATAGAAAAATTATTTCTCTCATTTAAGTATGTGTAAGGCAGATTTTACTATAATTTTTGGTAGTAGGAAATTAATTGAAGGCTCTGGAAGAGCTACTATAACTCTGCCTAAGGGAACAATAATTAACATAGAGAATGCAATGTTCTCGGCCAAGTCCAAAAGAAACTTGTTGAGTTTTAAAGATATCCGCCGAAATGGATATCATATTGAGACAATAGATGAGAATAATCTTGAATATCTCATCATTACCAAGAATGTCTCTGGCCAAAAGAGGGTTATTGAGAAGTTGTCATCTTTATCTTGTGGCCTGTATTGGACAAAACTTAGTGCAATTGAGGCACAATCTACCGTAAACCAAAAGGTTACTGATTCCAATACTTTTTTACTTTTGCATGATCGATTGAGACATCCCGGATCAATTATGATGAGACGAATTATAGAAAACTCAAATGGGCATCCATTAAAGCATTTAAAGATTCTTTTAAACAATGAATTTGTAACGACCCGACCGGTCGTTTCGCGTATTAGGACCCCGTTCCCCTAAATGAAACTTCCCATAGTGGCTTTTTGTGCTTTATGACTTGCGGGGACGCGTGATTCGGGATTTGGGAGTGTTTAGAGTGCTATATGAACACTTGGGTCCTTAAGGTTGGCGTATTTGGCCAAGTTTGAATTCGGTCAATATTTTGAGCAAACGACCTCGGAATCGAGTTTTGACAGCCCCAGTGGCTTCGTATGATGATTTTGGACTTGAGCGTATGTTCGGAACGGGTTTTTGATGACCCGGGAGCATTTCGGCGCCCAAAATGGAAATCAGGATTTTCTTAAGTTTTGAAATTTGGTTTGGAACGTGATTTATGTTATCAAGGTCCAAATGGAATTCCGAGAACGGGAATAGTTTCGTTATGTCATTTATGCTTGCCTGCAAATTTGAAGTCATTCCGAGTAGTATAGGTCGGTTCGGCGCATTTAAATATATTCTAGAACCTTAAGTTCAAAGTGTTGATTCAATTTGGTTTTGGGGTCAAATTCTGAGTTTCGTTGTTGTTTTTCACGTTCCAGAAGTTCGAGCAAGTCCATATCATGAATACAGACTTGCCAGTGCCTTGGGACGGGGTCCCGGGGAGCTCAGGTGAGTTTCGGACCCCTCGGAGCTTAATAAACCAGAATTTTCACTGTCTGGTTTCCTTCTTCACGTTCGCGGGAGGGTAGCCGCATTCGCGAAGAAGGAATTGGGCTGGGGCTGCTGATGCTCTACGCGTTCGCGTTTCTCACCCCGCATTTGCGATGGTGTGGACTGCTAACCTTCGCGTTCGCACCTTCGCCTCCGTGTTCGCGAAGGGTTGAGACGGTACCTAGCCCGTTTGTTCTTCGTGTTCGCTTGTGTCCCACCACGTTCGCGTAGGTCTAGCCTGGCTAGCCTTCACGATCGCGGCCCCCTCTCGCGTTCGCATTGAAGGGCCTCCTGAGGCCTGGGCCATTAGCCTTCGCGAACGCGATGCCTCTATCACGTTCGCGAAGAAAGGGGCAGCTGGGCAGTTCATTTTCTTTAAAATACAGGATATCACCCCCTTCTTTCCATTTTCCATCACCATTAGAGACCTTGAAGCTTGGAGAAAATATCCCACATCCTAGTTTCCAAAGAGGTAAGTAAATTCTTCACTAATACTAGTTCCAAACATGAATTACTAGTTTAATCCTCTAATTAAACCATTAAGAATCAAGATTTGGGGTAGTAAATTAGGGTTCTTGGGAATTTGATGAACACCCAATTATCACTATGAATTCAAGTAGAAATCACATAATTATGATCCTTAGGCTACGTGTGAGTGATTCCTTCGAGAATTTTCAGAATTTGAGCGTGCGGGCCCGGGGTTTAATTTTGGGAAATTTCTCAAGAATGATGAATTATGGAAATAAATAGGATAAACTTCCTTCTATGGGCATAAATTGATGTAATTGTACTGTATTTGGCTAGTTGCGAGTCCTCGAAGGTAGAGTTCGGAGTTTCGGGCGCATCCTTGAGCAGAGGGGTAGATTCAACACGAGGTGAGTATCCTTTCCAACCTTGCAAGAGGGAATTGTCCCCATAGGTACTTTATTTGCTGTGTATACTTGTTGTGGGGGGCCACATATGTACCAAGTGACGAGAGTCCGTACGTGGCGACTATTATGCTATGTCGGGTAGTTTTAGAATTCACAAGCATGCTTATATGTTCCTTATTTGCATTTTTGGATGTATTATGAGTTACCTATTACTTCGGAAATGGTATAAAAATGTGGAACCTTACAATATAACCCCCAGTTGAGTTATCCATGGTATTGGAATAGTCCTACTTAGTTAATTGTTTCTTTGTATATATATATATATATATATATATACACACACGTTGTATATCGAGTCAGCACGCGAGTCGCAGGAATGATTCGCGACCATGGGGAGCTTTATATCGAGTCAGCACACGAGTCGCAGGCATGATTCGCGATCGTGGGTGAGCTTATTATTACATGATGTGATCGAGTCAGCACACGAGTCGCAAGTATGATTCGCGATCGTGGGGAATTTTACGACCATTCAGTCTTTATATACCACCCTACGACTTCGGCTGGTTGTCTTGTCCTAGTATGTGTATGACCCCTTTGGTTCCGATTCACTTATAATTGGATAGTCAGGTATTTATTAAGAGGAGGATAAAGTACATTGTTGTTCATTTTCAGTTAGTACCTGGATTACTTTATTTGATATGCACTTGTTGTATACTGCCTTCCTGCCTACTGTGTTCGTCATATCCTATCATATATTACATTATTGGACCTTAGTGAGTGTCAAGTCGACCTCTCGTCGCTACTTCTTCGAGTTTAGACGGGATACTCACTGGGTACATATTTATTTATATACTCATGCTGCACTTTTGTACTTGACTGTACAGGTTCTGAGGCTAGTGCATCTGGTTATCAGACCGGATCTAGATATTGACTGTAGTGGACCTGACTTCACGGTGTGCTGCTTTCTTCTGGCGGTCCCCGGTAGCACCATGAAGTTTCATTTACTTTTGTTTCCCGTCTTTTTATTCAGACAGTGGGATTGTATATTCTATCTTTTGGCTATTCTGTTAGTATGCCCGTTGCACTCGTGACACAAGTTCCTGGCACACACACACGTAGTGGTTATTTTAAGATTTTGAGTTGTACATATATATCTCGTATATCCGCTCACGTTTCGTTAGGGATATTTTATCTATTATTGGGTTATTATCTTTAGATATTATGCTTTAACTTGTCAAATGCGGTAAATGTTGAATTTTTAATCAAATTAAGGAAAATCACTTAGTGAAATTTATGTTGGCTTGCCTAACCCCGTTGTTGGGCGCCATCACGACCTGGATTAGGATTTTGGGTCGTGACAACGTGGTACCAGAGCCTTAGATTCACGTAGTCTCACGAGTCACGAGCAGACCCAGTAGTTTCTTGCGGATCGGTACTGAGACGTATGTTCTTATCTTCAGGAGGCTATAGGGTGTTAAGAAACCTCTCTTCATTCATATTCTATCATGCAATCGATGATGTACTCAAACTTGTTCTTCTATTCTCTCACATATGGTGAGGACGCGTGCATCTGATGTTCCTGATCGCTAGAGGCTGCTACCCCCGCCGCTCAAGGTCGTGGTAGAGGCTGGGGTAGGGCACCTGCCCGAGGTAGGGGATGAGGGCGTCCCAGAGTTATACCAGTCGCACCACCAGAGGACCCTACTTTTGAGGAACAGGAGGAGGTGCCTCCAGTAGCTCCTGCTCCAGCAGATTTTATGACGGCGCCGGGCTTCCAGAAGGTCATGGTCCGTATGATGAGGTTCATGGACACTATGTCCTAGGCTGGCCTATTTCCAGCAGATCTTGCCACTTCTCAAGCGGGAGGGAGAGTCCATACCCCGACCGCCCTGGCAACAGGTCAGGCAGAAGAGGCACATCATACTCCGGGTACACCGCCTGTGGGTGGGGTTCAGCCGGTAGTAGCAGCACCAGAGCCCAGACCAGTTGCAAAGGGTGACCAGCAGAAGATGTTGGATAGATGGACCCGACTACGCTCTCCAGTCTTGGGGGGTGAGCAGAGTGAGGATGCCTAGGACTTCATCGATAGGTGTAGGGACAGACCGCACAACAGGAGGATCTTGGAGTCTCATGGGGTCGACTTCACAACATTTCAGTTAGAGGGCAGAGCTCGCCGGTGGTGGCAGTCTTACATACTCAGCAGGCCAGCAGGTTCTCCTCCGGTTACTTGGGAACAGTTTACTCAGATGTTCTTGGACAAGTACATCCCACCCTCTAAGAGGGAATAGCTGCGTCGTCAGTTCGAGCAGCTTGAGTAGGGGAAGATGTCGATGACGGATTATGAGGCCAGGTTTTCAGAGCTGTCACGCCATGCACTCATGATATTGCCTACGGATGCTGAGAGAGTGCAGAGATTTGTGGCTGGGTTACATCCGGGTGTTAGGGCCACTATGGCCAGAGAGGTGGAGATGGGTACTCCGTATCAGCTAGTGGTAGAGATTGCTCGCAGGATCGAGGGCTACCGGTTGAGGAGCAGAAAGCAGGGTCAGCAGGATAAGAGGGCCAGATTCTCCGATGATTTCAGGGATACCTCAGCTAGGAGTAGGGGTCAATTTGGGGGCGGTCCGTCCAGAAGGCCTTTATATTCAGCACCTCCACTACCTCCCCGAGGTGTTCCAGTGAGGCCTCAGTTCAGTGCTATGCAGAGCGATCCTACCGTCCTCCAGCCGCCCAGAGTTCACCCATCGGTTACTCCAATCGTCAGAGATCCTCCGGCTCCTATTTTAGTGCCCTGTCGGAGGGATCACACCGCCCTTCGGCCATTCGAGATCCTTCTTCAGGACATAAGGATATGCCACATGTGAGATGCTTCGAGTGCGAAGACTTAGGCCATGTGAGGAGGGATTGTCCCAGGTGGCGGGGCAAGTCAGTGCAGCAGGGTTATCAGCCTATGAGTTCAGCACCAGCAGTCCGGCCACCTAGGGGTGGAGGACATGTCGGTAGGGGTCGTCCTAGAGGGGGAGGCCAGTCAGAAGGGGGTCAGCCAACTCCTGTTCACTCTGGGAAGCTCAGTCTTCAGGTGCGTCAGCAAGATTTTATGCTATTCCGGCCAGATCAGATGCAGTGGCCTCACACGCCGTGATCACAGGTATTATCTCAGTATGTGGTAGAGAGGCTTCAGTATTATTTGATCTAGGGTCCACTTATTCATATGTTTCAATACTATTTGCTAATTTTCTGGATGTTCCTCGTGAGACCTTGGGTTCTCCCTTATATGTGTCCACTCCTGTGGGCGATTCTGTGGTGTTAGACCAGGTCTATCGGTCTTGTGTGATCACATTCTGCGGATTTGAGACCAGAGCTGACCTTTTATTGCTCGACATGGTTGATTTCGAGGTTATTTTAGGCATGGATTGGCTATCTCCTTATCATGCTGTGTTGGATTTCCATGCCAAGACAGTTACTTTAGCCATGCCTGAGTCGCCGAGGTTGGAGTGGAGGGGTTCTTCAGTTAGTGCATTCAGTCGGGTTGTTTCCTTCCTGAAGGCTCGACATATGGTCGAGAAGGGTTGTTTGTCTTACCTTGCTTATGTGCGGGACACCACCGCCGAGTCTCCGACTATTGATTCACTGCCTGTGGTGTGGGAGTTTCCAGATGTATTTTCTTCAGATCTTCCAGGCATGCCTCCAGATCGTGACATCGACTTTTGTATTGATTTGGCTCCAGATACTCATCCTATTTCCATTCCAATGTACCGTATGGCTCCTAAGGAGCTAAAGGAGTTGAAAGAGCAGCTTGAAGAGTTGTTGGTTAAGGGGTTCATCAGGCCGAGTGTGTCGCCATGGGGTGCTCCAGTCCTATTTGTGAAGAAGAAGGATGGGTCTATGCGGATGTGTATTGAGTACCGCTAGTTGAATAAGGTGACCATCAAGAATAAGTATCCTCTGTCGCGCATTGATGATTTGTTTGACCAGTTGCAGGGTGCTCGTGTGTTCTCTAATATTGATCTGAGATCGGGTTATCACCAGTTGAAGATTCGGGCTTCAGATGTCCCGAAGACTACATTCCGGTCCAGATATGGCCATTATGAGTTCCTAGTGATGTCCTTTGGCTGGACTAATTCCCCAGCAGCATTCATGGTCTTGATGAATAGGGTATTCAGGTCGTATATTGATTCCTTCGTCATTGTTTTCATTGATGACATCTTGATTTACTCGCGGAGCCTGGGTGAGCACAAGCAGCATTTGAGCGTTGTGCGTCAGACCTTGCAAGAGCAAAAACTATATGCTAATTTCTCCAAGTGCGAGTTCTGGTTAGAGTCGGTGGCATTTCTGGGGCATGTGGTATCCGGAGAGGGTACCAAGGTTGATCCACAGAAGATTGAGGCAGTTCAGAGTTGGCCGCGTCCTACTTCAGCTAAAGAGATTAGGAGCATTCTGGGCCTGGCAGGCTATTATCGCCGATTGGTGGAGGGGTTCATTCTATTGTAGCTCCATTGACTAGATTGACTCAGAAGAATGCCCTGTTTTGATGGTCCGACGAGTGTGAGGTGAGATTTAAGAAGCTCAAGTCAGCATTGACCTCAGCACCAGTTCTGGCATTGCCTTCCGATTCTGGGACGTATATCGTATATTGCGATGCTTCCCGCGTCGGGTTGGGATGTGTGTTGATGTAGGACGGGAGAGTTATTGCTTATGCTTCGCGCCAGCTGAAGGTTCATGAGAAGAATTATCCTGTGCACGATTTGGAGTTGGCGACGTTTGTTCATGCTTTGAAGATTTGGCGACACTACTTGTATGGCGTGTCTTGTGAGGTTTATACCGACCACCGCAGCTCGCAGCACTTGTTCAAGTAGAGGGATCTCAATTTGAGGCAGCGTAGGTGGCTTCAGTTGTTAAAGGACTATGATATCACCATTCTATATCACCCGAGCAAGGCCAATGTGGTAGCAGATGCTTTGAGCATGAGGGCAGAGAGTATAGGTATCTTGGCCTATATTGCAGCTGAGGAGAGACCTTTAGCCTTGGATATTCAGTCCTTGGCCAATCGCCCTGTTAGATTGGACCTTTCAGAGCCTCGTCAAGTTCTAGCTCATGTGGTTGCTCAGTCTTCATTATTGGGAAAGATTAAGGCTCGACAATTTGATGATCTGTGCCTAGCACACCTTCGGGATACGGTGGTTTAGGGCAGGGCCAAGGAGGTTACCTTGGTAGAGGATGGTGTTTTGAGACTCCAGGGCCATTTGTGTGTTCCTGATGTTGATGGCCTGAGGGAGAGAATTCTAGCAGAGGCGCACAGTTCTCGGTATTCCGTTCATCCAGGAGCGACGCAAATGTATCGTGATTTGAGGCAGCATTACTCGTGGAGGCGGATGAAGAAGGACATTGTGTAGTATGTGGCTAGGTGTCTCAATTACCAGCAGGTTAAGTACGAGCATCAGAGGCCGGGAGGCCTTTTTCAGCAGATGCCCATTACTGAGTGGAGGTGGGAGCGTATTACTATGGATTTCATGGTTGGGTTGCCTCGAACTTTGCGGAAGGTTAACGCGATTTGGGTCATTGTCGATAGGTTCACCAAATTGGCGCATTTCATTCCTGTGGCTACTACTTACACTTCAAAAAGGCTGGCTCAGATTTACATTCGAGAGACAGTCTGTTTGCACGGTGTTCCGGTGTCTATTATATCAGATCGGGGTCCTCAGTTCACCTCGCACTTCCGGCGAGCATTGCACAGTGAGATGGGCACTCAGATAGATCTCAGCTCAGCATTTCACCCTCAGACGGATGGCCAGTCAGAGAGTACCGTTCAGATATTGGAGGACATTCTCAGAGCTTGTGTGATTGATATCGGAGGCCAGTGGGACCAGTTCTTGCCTTTGGTCGAGTTTGCGTACAATAATAGTCACCAGTCCAGCATCGAGATGGCTCCATTCGAGGCTTTATATCGTCGGCAGTGTCATTCTCCTATTGGGTGGTTTAAGCCTAGCGAGGCTAAGCTATATGGCACGGGTCTGGTGAGGGATGCTTTGGAGAGGGTGAAGTTGATTCAGGAGAGACTTCGCATAGCACAGTCCAGACAGAAGAGTTACGCAGATCAGCGGGCGCGTGATGTAGCATTTATGGAGGGAGATAAGGTTCCTCTGAAGGTTTCGCCGATGAAGGGCATTATGAGATTCGGGAAGAAAGGCAAGTTGAGCGCCAGGTTTATAGGCTCTTTCGAGGTGTTGAGGAGAGTCGGAGAGGTTTCTTATGAGCTTGCTTTGCCTCCTACCTTATCAGGAGTTCATCTGGTCTTTCATGTATCCATGCTCCGGAGATATCATGCCGACTTCTCTCACGTGGTTGATTACAACACTATTCAATTTGATAAGAAGTTGGGCGACGAGGAGGAGCCAGTTGATATCATTGATAGAAAGGACAGCCAGTTGAGGTCCAAGAGAGTTTCTGTAGTAAAGGTCCAGTGGAAGGGCCAACCAACTGAGGAGGCGACTTGGGAGTCCGAGGAGGCCATGCGGAGCAAATATCCACAGCTATTCAGCACTTCAGGTACGATTCTAGACCCGTTCGAGGATGAACGTTTGTTTAAGATGGGGAGAATGTAACGACCCGACCGGTCGTTTCGCATATTAGGACCCCGTTCCCCTAAATAAAACTTCCCATAGTGGCTTTTCTTGCTTTATGACTTGCGGGGACGGGTGGTTCGGGATTTGGGAGTGTTTAGAGTGCTATAGGAACACTTGGTTCCTTAAGGTTGGCCTATTTGGCCAAGTTTGACTTCGGTCAACATTTTGAGCAAACGACCTCGGAATCGATTTCTGACAGCTCCAGTGGCTTCGTATGATGATTTCGGACTTGGGCGTATGTTCAAAATGGGATTTTGATTACTCGGGGGCATTTCAGCGCCCAAAATGGAAATCAGCATTTCCTTAAGTTTGAAATTTTGTTTGGAACGTGATTTTATGTTATCAAGGTCCGAATGGAATTTCGAGACCGGGAATAGTTCTGTTATGTCATTTATGACTTGCCTGCAAATTTGAAGTCATTTCGAGTAGTATAGGTCGGTTTGGCGCATTTAAATGAATTCTAGAACCTTAAGTTCAAAGTGTTGATTCAATTTGGTTTTGGGGTCAAATTCTGAGTTTCATTTTTGTTTTTCATGTTCCGGAAGTTCGAGCAAGTCTGTATCATGAATACAGTCTTGCCAGTGCCTTGGGACGGGGTCCCGGGGGGCTCAAGTGAGTTTCGGATCCCTCAGAGCTTAATGCTAAAAACCAGAATATTCACTGTCTGGTTTCCTTCTTCGTGTTCGCGGGAGGGTAGCTGCGTTCGCGAAGAAGGAATTGGGTTGGGGCTGCTGATGCTCTACGCGCTCGCGTTTCCCACACCGCGTTCAAGATGGTCTGGACCCCTGACCTTCACGTTCGCACCTTCGCCTCCGCGTTCGGGAAGGGTTGAGACGGGACCTAGCCCGTTTGTTCTTCGCGTTCGCTTGTGTCCCACCGCGTTCGCGTAGGTCTAGCCCGGCTAGCCTTCGTGATCGCGGCCCCCTCTCACGTTCGCATTGAAGGGGCTCCTGAGGCCTGGGCCATTGACCTTCCCGAACGCGTGCCCCTGTCGCGTTCGCGGTGAAGGGGAAGCTGGGCAGTTCATTTTCTTTAAAATACAGGATATCACCCCCTTCTTTCATTTTTCCATCACCATTAGAGACCTTGAATCTTGGAGAAAATATCCCACATCCTAGTTGCCAAAGAGGTAAGTAATTCTTGACTAATACTATTTCCAAACATGAATTACTAGTTTAATCCTCTAATTAAAATTAAGAATCAAGATTTGGAGTAGTAAATTAGGGTTCATGGGAATTTGATGAGCACCCAATTATCACTATGAATTCAGGTAGAAATCACATAATTATGATCCTTAGGCTATGGGTGAGTGATTCCTTCGAGAATTTTCGGAATTCGAGCGTGCGGGCCTGGGGTTTAATTTTGGGAAATTTCTCAAGAATGATGAATTATGGAAATAAATAGGATAAACTTCCTTCTATGGGCATAAATTGATGTAATTGTACTGTATTTGGCTAGTTGCGAGTCCTCGAGGGTAGAGTTCGGAGTTTCGGGCGCATCCTTGAGCAGAGGGGTAGATTCAACACGAGGTGAGTATCCTTTCCAACCTTGCAAGAGGGAATTGTCCCCATAGGTACTTTATTTGCTGTGTATACTTGTTGTGGGGGGCCACATATGTACCAAGTGACGAGAGTCCGTACGTGGCGACTATTATGCTATGTCGGGTAGTTTTAGAATTCACAAGCATGCTTATATGTTCCTTATTTGCATTTTTGGATGTATTATGAGTTACCTATTACTTCGGAAATGGTATAAAAATGTGGAACCTTACAATATAACCCCCAGTTGAGTTATCCATGGTATTGGAATAGTCCTACTTAGTTCATTGTTTTTTTGGGTATATATATATATATATACACGTTGTATATCGAGTCAGCACACGAGTCGCAGGAATGATTCGCGACCGTGGGGAGCTTTATATCGAGTCAGCACATGAGTCGCAGGAATGATTCGCGGCCGTGGGGAGCTTTATATCGAGTCAGCACACGAGTCGCAGGTATGATTCACGATCGTGGGTGAGCTTATTATTACATGATATAATCGAGTCAGCACACGAGTCGCAAGTATGATTCGCGATCATGGGGAGCTTTACGACCATTGAGTCTTTATATACCACCCTACGACTCCGGCCGGTTGTCTTGTCCTAGTATGTGTATGACCCTTTTGGTTCCGATTCACTTATAATTGGATAGTCATGTATTTATTAAGAGGAGGATAAAGTACATTGCTGTTCATTTTCAGTTAGTACCTGAATTACTTTATTTGATATGCACTTGTTGTATACTGCCTTCCTGCCTACTGTTTTCGTCATATCCTGTCATATGTTACATTATTGGACCTTAGTGAGTGTCAAGTCGACCTCTCATCACTACTTCTTCGAGTTTAGACGGGATACTTACCGGGTACATATTTGTTTATGTACTCATACTGCACTTATGTACTTGAGTGTACAGGTTCTGAGGCTAGTGCATCTGGTTATTAGGTGGGATATTGATATTGACCGTAGCGGACCTGACTTCACGGTGAGCTGCTTTCTTATGGCAATCCCCTGCAGCACCATGAAGTTTCATTTACTTTTGTTTCCCGTCTATTTATTCAGACAGTGGGATTGTATATTCTATCTTTTGGCTATTCTGTTAGTATGCCCGTGGCACTCGTGACACTAGTTCCTGACACACATACCTGTAGTGGTTATTTTGAGATTTTTAGTTGTACATATATATGCTCGTATATCCGCTCACGTTTCGTTATGGCGATTTTATCTATTATTAGGTTATTATCTTTAGATATTATGCTTTAACTTGTCAAATGCGGTAAATGTGGAAGTTTTAATCAAATTAAGGAAGAGCACTTAGTGAAATTTATGTTGGCTTGCCTAACCCCGTTGTTGGGCACCATCACGACCTAGATTAGGATTTTGGGTCGTGACAGAATTTTCTTGCACTTTTTTTTATCAAGTCAAGTTAATTATAACACCATCACCAACAAAGGTTGGGATTGAGACTGCATTTTTGGAACGTATACAAGGGGACTTTTTTGGACCTATCCCCTAGTGGGTCGTTTAGATATTTTATGGTCTTAATAGACGCATCCTCTAGATGGTCTCATGTGTGCCTATTGTCTTCTCGCAACCTCGCATTTGCAAAATTAATGGCACAAATAATTCGATTACGGGCGCAATTCCCCGATAATCCAATTAAGTCTATTAGACTTGATAATGCTGTTGCATTTTCATCCGAAGCATTTAATGATTATTGTTTATCAATTGTGATAAAAGTGGAACATCCTGTAGCTCATGTTCACACTCAAAATGGCCTTGCAGAATCTTTAATTAAATGTATGCAATTGATAGCAAGATCGTTGCTCATGAAAACGAGAAAGCCCACTTCTGTTTGGGGTCACGCCATTTTGCATGCAGCAATGCTAGTTCGTCTCAGACCGATAAATTATCATAAATAGTCCCCGTTGAAATTAGTTTTGGTCATGAACCTAATATATCCCATTTAATAATTTTTGGATGCGCAGTATATGTGCCTGTAGCACCGCCATATCGCACCAAAATGGGTCCCCAAAGAAGGTTAGGAATATATGTTGGGTTTGAATCGCCCTCCAATATTCTCTATCTTGAAACATTAACAAGGGATTTATTCACTGCCCGATTTGTAGATTGTCGATTCGATGAGACACTTTTCCCAAAATTAGGGGACGAAATTGGTGAACCGAACGGGAAATTTTGTGGAAAAATCTATCATTATCTCATCTTGATCCACGTACCTCTATTTGTGAAAAAGAGGTGCAAAAGATTATCCATTTGCAAAGAATAGCAAATCAAATGCCAGACGTATTTACGGATTTGAAAAGGATAACAAAATCACATATCCCTGTAGAGAATGTTCCAATCCGTAATGATGTCCCTATTGAACAATCTTCTAGTGTCATAGCTAATGAGTCAAAAGCACGCCTAAAACGTGGCAGACCATTAGGTTCTAAGGATCGAAATCCTAGAAAAAAGAAAAATAAATTATCAAAATGACACTACGAAAGAGTCTCACGAAGAAATCCATGATTTAATAAATTCTGAGATTCATGAGGAAACCATTGAGCCCTAGACTCAAGAAAATAAGGAACTATCAATAAATCCAATCGATATTGAGACAAATTTGAATCGAGTGGATATAGTGGTGGATCATGTCTTTGCATATAATATTGCATCTAGCATTATGCAAGATAGTGATGATCTTGAACCTCAATCTGTTGGAGAATGTCGGCAAAGACGTGATTGGCAAAAATGGCAAGAAGGAATCCAATCAGAGTTGAATTCACTTGCGAAATGTGAAGTTTTTGAGCTTGTAGTCCAAACACCTAATGTTGTTAAGCATGTTGGCTACAAATGGGTCTTTGTAAGCAAGAGGAATGAGAACAATGAGGTACAAAGATATAAGGCACGCCTTGTTGCACAAGGATTTTCACAAAGGCCTGGTGTCGATTATGAAGAGACATATTCACCCATTATGGATGCTATAACGTTTCGTTATCTCATTATTTTTGTTGTCCATGAAAAGCTTGAAATGCATTTAATGGATGTGGTTACCGCCTACCTTTATGGATCACTTGATAATGAGATATACATGAAAATTTCCGAGGGATTTAAAATGCCTAATGCACATAATTCAAAGTCCCAGAAAATATTTTCAATCAAATTGCAAAGATCTGTGTATGGTCTAAAGCAATCAGGACATATGTAGTATAATCGTCTTAGTGGGTATTTATTATAGGAAGTTTATATAAATGATGTCATTTTTTCATGTGTTTTTATAAAGAAAACAACATCGGAATTTGTTGTACTTGCCGTATATGTTGATGACATAAACCTTATTGGAACTCATATAGAAATCCAAAAGGCAATTGACTATTTAAAGAAAGAATTCGAGATGATCTCGGAAAGAAACAATTATGACTTGGTTTGCAAATTGAACATTTGGCAAACGGAATTTTTGTTCATCAATCTACCAACATAGAAAAGGTACTGAAACGGTTTTACATGGATGAAGCACATCCATTAAGTACTCTGATCGTTGTTCGATAACTTGATGTGAATAAGGATCCATTCCGACCTCAAGAAGATAATAAAGAGCTACTTGGTCCTGAATTACCATATCTTAGTGCAATTGGTGCACTAATG
This sequence comes from Nicotiana undulata, assembly GCA_005239495.1. Taxonomy (NCBI): domain Eukaryota; kingdom Viridiplantae; phylum Streptophyta; class Magnoliopsida; order Solanales; family Solanaceae; genus Nicotiana; species Nicotiana undulata. The sequence goes on along the minus strand of ML258617.1, from coordinate 88,985 downwards.
TATCTTGCTAATACAACAAGGCCTAACTTAAATTTTTCAGTTAATGTCTTAGCAAGATATACCTCTGCTCCTACAAGGAGACATTGGAATGAAATCAAACACATATTACGGTATCTAAAAGGGACTATCGATATGGGCTTATTTTATGGCAATAATTGCATTCCCTATCTTGTTGGCTATGCCGATGCTGGGTATTTATCTGACACGCACACGACTCGATCTCAAACATGTTATGTGTTTACATGTGGAGGCACTGCCATATCTTGGCGATCGACTAAGCAATCAATTATGACTACTTCATCTAATCATGCTGAGATAATTGTTACTCATGAAGCAAGTCGAGAATGTTTGTGGTTGAGGTCAATAATACATCTTATTCGAGACAAATCTGGTCTGAAGTGTGACAAACGACCCACGATTTTGTATGAAGATAATGCAGCATGCATAGCCCAATTGAAGGGTGTAACGACCCGGTCGGTCGTTTTGAGAGTTAGCACCCCGATACTCTAATAAATACTTCTCCCATGTCTATTTCTGTTATTGGAACTTGTCGGAGTGTTGGGTGGTGAAATTCGGAGTGATTTTGGACACATAGTCCTTAAATGTGCATTTCAGCTTTTGAAATCGGGCTGTAGCTAGAACTATGTGAAGACGGATCCGGAATGGAATTTCGTCGACTCCGTTAGCTCCGTTGGGTGATTTCGGGGTTAGGAGCATGTTCGAAATGTGTTTTCGAGGTCGGTTGTAGATTTAGGCTTAATTGGCGAAAGTTAGAATTTCGTCGATTTCGGCCGGTAGGTGAAATTTTTATATCGGACTCGAAATGGAATGCCGAAAGCGACAACAGGTCCGTAATGTCAATGTTGACCTGTGTGCAAAATGTGAGGTCATTCGGATGAGTTTTGACGTGTTTCGGCATCGAATGTGGATTTTAGAAATCTCATAAGTTTTTAGGCTTGAACCTATGCATATTTGATGATTTTGATGTTAAGAGATGTGTTTTTAAGGCTAGACCATGTTTGAATGAGGTATTAGGGTTGGTTGGTTGTTTTGGTTGAGGTCCCGGGGGCCTCAGGTGTGTTTCGGGTGCCCAATCGGGCATTTTTGGCCTAAAAGCCTTTGCTGGTTTTCTGGTTTTTCTGCAGCAGCTCTTTGTTCTCTACGATCACAGGAGTACATCTGCGATCGCATAAGGTAAGTATGGGAAGTCTGTTATTGTTCTTCGCGATCGCACAAGACCAATCGTGAGCGCAGTGTGTGGGAACCTTGGTCTTCACGATCGAACATCATGGCTCGCAATCGCATAGGAGATTCTAGGTTTGAGGAAGGGTCAGTGTTTGTTCTACGCGGTCGCGTGCCCCCTAATGTGATCGCATAGCTGTGCGGGAGAAGGTCCGCGATTTGCAGACCTGTAATTGCGAACGCGATGAAGGAAATTTAGGCGCGTGGTGGAATACTCTTCGCGATCGCGACTATGTGTCCGCGACCGCATAGAAGAAATACCTGGGCAGTCTTTTAAAGACCCAAGTCCGAGGGTTTATGTTATTTTCACCATTTTTGAATTTGAGAGCTCGGGAAGGGCGATTTTTTGAAGACCTTTGCACCTGGGTAAGTGATTTCTATCCATTATAGATCAATTTCCATGATTCCAATCTTAAATTCAACCTTTAATTTCGAAAAGATTGGGTAGAAAATGGGGAAAATGGGATGAACTTCTTAGACCGAATTATTGAGTTTTGATTGGGTGTTAGGCCTCCTATTATAGAGATTATTATATTGTTAGACTCGTGAGTGAATGAGTGTCCAAAAAATATAATTTTACCCGATTCCGAAACGTGGGCCCGGAGGACTTTGTGAGAGAATTTCCTAATTTCGCGTATTAGCTTAGAAATAATTAGCTATTTTGTTTCCTTGAAGTGATATTTACATTATACAATCGAATTGAATAGATTTGGGCGACCCGAAGTCGGATACTCGTGGCAAGAGCGTGGTTTTGAGTTGATTAGCGCAGTCAAGGTAAGTGGCTTGCCTAACTCTGTGTTGTGGATTTCCCTTAGGCATATTTATACTGATTTTGTTATGTGGACGCCGTGCACGTGAAGTGACGAGTGCGTACACGGGTCATTGTTGCTAAAATTCCACTTTTTCCTTCTATGACATAACTCATTTTCATTGTTTTAATACTACTTTATGTTATAACTGAGTAGTTAGCGTAGGAATAAGCATGCATACCCGTCCTTACTCTAATTCCTCTTATTTGCTACTAATTGCACCATGCTTAGGTAGTTTTACCTTATTCTTTCATGTTGTTTTCTTAAACTGTTTAATTAAACTATATCCGATAGACTTCTGCATTGCATATTTAAATTGGGACTACGGACCGAGATCTGGGACATTTCCCATGTACTGCATCGCATATTAAATTGGGACTACGGACTAAACTTGTCTAACGGGCCGGTTGACCCGGAACCGGACCAGCCTGGTATGTAGGGGGCCGGGTGGGGCTGGGTTGGAGGGGGTTGGTCCATTTAAATTTCTTTACCGGTTAACCAGACTGGTCAAACCTGGCCATAATGAACAATGCACTTTACCGGTTTAACCAGCCCGGACCGGACCGGTACAACGGTTATAATTTTTTTTTTCTTTTAAAAAGTGGGCCCCACTCGAACGTTGGCAATGGTCACCTTTGCAGGGATCCGTTGCCTAACGGCAGAATTGCACTACTAGCCCTTTTTGGGCCTTTTTTCTTTACAAATTAACACTTTTTCAATTTACAAAATTAACCTTTTCTAAAACTATAAATACA
>ML258617.1:48111-86158 GCA_005239495.1 Nicotiana undulata | reverse complement strand
CCCCCTCTTCTACATTTCTTCACTCATCTCTCATTTCTCAATCTCAATTTCTCTCATTCTCTCATTCTCCAATCTTCAATGCATATTTTAAATTTATATATCTTTTTTTTTTGGAATTTAATTTATCGTAAAAGTTATTTTAGCATTCAGATTTTGAAGCTGGAACAATTGAACTTCAAAATTGAAATACTTAACGTTTCTTTGTGGTAACATTGGAATTGCGTAATCATCAAGTGCTCAATTTATTGCCGAATTCGGTGCACTCCCTCCAACTCTTTCTCTTATTTACTATTTTATTTGCATATTTAATTTTTGCTTATACTTAAATTTTTTACAATATGTTTAATGCTGCTAAAAAGGCATGTAGAGAAGTTGCTAGTAGAAAAAATAAAAAAAGAGGTAGTCCTTCAACATCTGGTAGTAATAGTAACACCATTTACACATGTTTCCGAAACATCGCCTAATGATAATATAGTTTTTGAACAATTACAAGAAGATTTTGCAATAGAAGATAATGAATTAGAAATGGAAGATGAGATACCAGTTACACCTAGTAGTGCTGGAGCTGGTAGTGTTGGAGTTGCTACAAGGGTGGTGGTCATGGTACTAGTAGTAGACCACCGGTGGCTCCGACTACTAATCGTAGAAAAAGAAGTAAGGTTTGGAATTTTTTTGAGATAATTGAAGGTACTGACAGAGTTAGATGCAAACTTTGTAAACTTGATTTTAAACATCTGACCGGAGGAAATTTAGGGGGGTACTGGGACTATTAGTAGACATATGAGAGTTGATTATCCCTTAGAATGGGGCTCTGATGGTGATGGAAATCAAACAACTCTTAACCCTAATACTGGAGGACTTATGAAATAGGATAAAATGAAGGATCGTGAGGAGTTAGCAAAAATGATTGCTTTGGGTTGTCTACCTTTTTCTTTTGCTTCTTCATCATATCTTATTATGTATATTCAAAGGATTTATAATCCTTTATTTAAAGGTATCCCTAGAAGTACTTGTAGAGCTGATATCTTTAGATTTCATGGACAATATCAAACATACATACGTTATTTTTTGAGCACCTTCCCTGTAGAGTTTCTCTAAATTCTGATATTGGCCATGTTGTTAATGGATAGATGATTTATTTTGTATGCAAAAATGTATTATCGATTTTAATTATGATGAAGATGAGAGTCATACTGATGTGTTTATAAGTAGTACTATTTGCGAAGTTGTTGAATTTTATAATCTTAACAGAAAAGTATTGTATATGTCTTTTGATAATGCTTCTAATAATACTGCCGCAATTTCATTATTAAAAATGCATTTGCAACCACCACTTGAAGAAATTTTTCATGTTAGGTGTGCATGTCACATTTATAATTTAATTGTTAAAAGTGGCCTTGATTTATTTTCAACTGAGATTATTCATGTTAGAAGAGCAGTTGGTGTTATTCAAGAAAATAATAGACAATCTAGAATTAAGGAATTTAAGAATAAGTGTACTGAGTATAACCTTAAACCAAGATTCATGCCAGACGAAATTGTTACTAGGTGGAATTATACTTACATATTTTTAAAATGTTGCTACAAATATAGATTTCAAATAACTGGAGTTGTTAATGCGCATTGTACTGATAGAAACCGTATGTTAACACCTGCTACTTGGGAGGTTATTAATGACGTTGTTCAATTTTACATAAATTATATATAGCTACTGTTGAGTTTTATGGAGCATACTACCCTACTGTTGCAATGGTTTTAGTAGATGTAGCTAAAATTGCTTTTCTACTCTTTGAATTTAAGAAGAAAAGAAAAATATACGGCTGTTGTTGAAGAAATGCAAGACAAATTCAAAAAATATTTCTTTCAAATTCCTCAGATTTACTTAATTGAAGCTGTTTTAAATCCTTCTATTAAGATGGCTGATTGTCACCAATTAATCAATGCTTTATATACTTACATGGAGATTGGATCAACTGAAACCCCCGATATTTTTACTTGTATGAACAATCTAAATGATAATTTACAAAAATTATATAACTATTATGCAAGTATAGTTGATGATGTTGCTCATAATGTAGCCAATGTTAATCTCACTATGCAGTGTACCACTTCTTCAGGTTCTACTACTTTGTATGATGATGAAATAGTTGATAGTTTTAATATTTTTTTCTACATTTTCTACAACTCAAACCAATAGCAGGAACATTGATGAAATTCAATTCTACTTGCAGAAGCAAAAAGAGATTCGCACAAAGGAATTTTCAGGGTTCGGATGGTGGCGTGAGAATTAAAAGCAATTTCCTTTTCTTTCTGCTATGGCTCGTGACGTGCTGAATGTGCCAATTTAAACTGTTGCATCAGAGAGTGCATTTAGTCAAGCAAGACAACAACTAGGAGACACCTGTCACTCATTGGGAAGCAATGCTTTTGAAGTTTTAGTATGTTTCATAGATTTGATTAGATCGGAATGAAGAAATCAAGGACGTGAAGATGTTGATAGCCTAGAAGACGAGGAACTTGGAGATATATTAAGACATGGTAACCCATATTTATTTAACACTCCAGAAGAAGGACAATCAGTTCATATTGATTATGAAGAACTTACAAGGGCAATGCAAAACCTTTGAATTTACTACTTGTCAAATGTAAACCTTTTAATTTGTAACTTGTAAGTTGTAACATAGAAATGAATTTTAAAATTTGAAATACATGTTGCACTTGCAATTTATAAGTGTAATTTTTTCCATATTTATTGTTTTCTTTATATATTTTACTATATGTTAATATAAATTACAATAGTTGTACAAAAATTAAAAAAACAATACTGTAAACCGGCCCGGCCCGGCCCCTTAAACCCCTAACCCATACGGTTTAGTTTTTACCCGAATTAATCCGAACCCGTTAAGAATAAGCCGGAACCGGCCCGGTACCCCTACCGTCCGGTTAAAAAAAAATCCTACCCAGCCCGGCCTGACCCACCCGTTAGACACCTCTACTACGGACAGAGATCCGGGAGATTTTCTCCTTTGCTGCATTGAATATTTACTGTTGAGATATATGTTGTGTTGAGCCGAGAGCTATCTTTCTTTCATTATTCCTTTCCGTGTCCGTTAATTCAGTTTATTATTGCTTATTTATATTTCACTGCTTGAACTTATAACTGACTTATTTTAAAACTCAGTAGATCCTCAACATGACCTCGTCACTACTTGACTAGGGTTAGGCTTGGTACTTACTAAGTACCGTACGTGGAGTACTCACGCCCTTTCCTGCGCATGTTTTTCCCATGTGCAGATCCAGGTACCAGCACACCGTACTGTGGCTAGGCTCATCTTAGCAGCTGCTCAGGAGACCGCGAGGTAATACTGCCGCGTCCGCAGAATCTCATAAGTCCCCTTATACTCCCGTATAGATATAGGAGATATTTAGATACATTTTCCTTATTCCATTTTATAGAGCTACAGTAGTACAGAGCTTGTGATTTTGTGACGTTTCGTGTTTTGGGAAAGTAAAAGTTGTAAATGTAGAGCGACTAAGTTATATATATATATATATATATATATATATTCTTCTCCTTATCTATTTTATTGTTATGTTGTCTTATTTTTCGCATATTTTAGGCTTACCTAGTCTTAGAGACTAGGTGTCGTCACGAGACCGTTCAGAGGGAAATTCGGGTCGTGACAAAGGGAGGATTCATAAAAGGAGATAGGACAAAGCATATTTCACCAAATTTATTTTTTACACATGATCTTCAAAAGGATGGTTATATCAATGTGCAACAGATTCGTTCATGTGATAATATGGCTGATTTGTTCACAAAATTTCTATCAACATAAACCTTCAAGAAGCTAATACACAAGATTGGGATGCGAAGACTCAATGATGTGAATTGATGCTCTCATCAGGGGGAGTTAATGCGCGTTGCACTCTTTTTCCCTTACAAGGTTTTGTCCCACTAGGTTTTCCTTGCAAGGTTTTTAACGAGGTAACCAAAAGGCGCATTTCTAAACATGTGTACTCTTTTTCCTTTCTAGAAATTTTTTTCCATTGGGTTTTATTTTAGTTAAGGTTTTAACGAGGCACATTATTTGTTGAATAGACATTCAAGGGGGAGTGTTATAAATATAATTCTATTTATGGTGAATGTCTATATTGTAGAGAGATTCTAGGGTTTGTTACTTGGTGGCTAAGTCATTTTTCCCTATAAATAGAGGGGTTCTATTCCATTGTAAAATCATCCCAAAATTCAATAAAAATTCCCTCTCTATCTTTCTATGCAATATTATTTTTCTTCTTTTATTGTTTCATAATAACTTCTTAATAATACAAAAACCCTTCTTCTCAGTTCTCTTATTTAACAAAAACGTTGGTTGCTCTCCTATTCTTTTTTTTTTTTTTTATTCCTTTTCTTGTTGACTCTTTTGAGTACCTTTTCTTTTATTTGTTTTTTTTTTTTACTTTTCCTATTCCCAATAAAACTACTAGTCTTAAAAGTTAAAATATACTCCCTCCGTTTCAGTTTTTGTGAACCTATTTCCTTTTTGGTCTGTTCCAAAAATAATGACCCATTTTTAAATTTGGAAACAATTTAGCTTAAAGTTACAATTCTACCATTAATGAGAAGTTTTTATAACCACACAAATACTCTGAGCCCCTTTTTAATTTTTTTAGGACCACAAATTTCAAAAGTATTCATTTTTTCTTAAACTCTGTACTCAGTAAAACAGATTCACATAAATTGGAATAGAGGGAGTAGCTAGTTAAAAAGGCCAAAAACTCCTTCTCGGCTTCTCCTTGGAAAGAAAACGCATCGCACAATCTCTCTTGTCCTCCCCAATAATTTCAAAACCAGAACATAAAGGAAAACATAATAAGGTTTGGTATTTTAAATTTTATTCAAGCTAGAGGAAACAGGAATTGAGGTTTTCTCGTTTGTATTGCTTATGCTTTGTAAAAATTAAAACGTATTAAATGAAGTTTATGTGTTACTTTGGTGAATAGATTCACTGACCACAATATTTTTGTGATAAAAAATTATTTTTGGTACTTGTCATAAAGTAAACAAGAATTGTCTATGTTATTGATTTACTTGACACTGAAACTAAAATTTTGGGATAAATGCAGATTATATTAGCAGTAGTGGGTTAGGCAATTGATAAATTGTTGCTCATTCGCTCATTGCTAGCTTCAAAAATTTGTTAGTGTTTGTCTTAGCTTTTTAAAGATCAAAATTTTATGTTGTATTTAGTTTGAAAAGTGTGATTAATTTTTCAGCGGACATAAGAATGGAGTTAAATATGTTGTCATTGTCTTTTTGTTTGTGTTGTTTATAGAGAGACGTGGGTTTAACAATAGGAATTAATTGGATGTGAATTAAATTTTGTGTAAAATTGATTAGGACTGAATCTTATTTTGTAGGATTTTTTCATTAATCTTTGTGAATCGAGATGGATATGTTTGTCACAATTACCCAGTTTAGCTATAGTTCTCATCCATCTATTGCTCCATCCATAGCTCCAGAAACTCAGGGAGATCCGATTGTTTCAGATCTTGATCTGTAATCTTTCTAACCTGACCCGAAAGATATAAAATCTATTGCTCAATATGTCCCTAATATATGTAATGAAGTTAGAATACATTATATTAAAAGTGGACCTTGCCGGCCCGTGAAATATAATTTTCCTAAAACGAAGTTTGGGAAGGTAATACATCAGTTTTGTCCTTATTGATCTACGGGTCAACATTCTAAGTGGTTCGAGTAATATATAGGAAAAGATGATAGCATATTGTTTATGTTTCTATTTGTTTAAAAATGAATATGAAACTCATGGAAATATGAGAGATCCTTTTACAAAAAATGGTTTTAAAGCTTGGAACAATACTGTTGAAAATTTTAAAACTCATGTTGGATAGGTAAATAATATCCAGAACAAGTGTTTCAACGAGATGATTGATTTAATGAATCAATCACAATCAATTCGTTATTCTTTTGACAGACAATCCAAGAAAGAACAAAGGCAGTCTAGATGTCGGTTGAGTGCTTCAATTAATATGGCGAGGTTTCTCTTGAGACTATGGTTGCTATTCCCTGGGCATGATAAGAGTCATTCTTCAACAAATATGTATCTTTCTTGAACTTTTGCAATAGTATGGATATATCGATCGGGATGTTGGAAACATTATTATAGAAAATGCTCCAAAAAATAAAATGACGTGGTCTCCAATAATTCAAAAGGATATTGGTGATGATTGTTCCAAAGAGACAATCAAAGCTATCATTGAAGATTCAGATGGAGATTTTTTCGGGCTACTAGTTGATGGATCAAAAGATATATCACATAAATAGCAAATGACACTTGTTCTGAGATATGTTAACAAAGAAGACGAAGTAATAGAAAGATTTGTTGGTATTGTCCATGTTAATGATACATCTGATCAATCATTGAATAAGGCAACCGACTTTTCTTTTCGGGTCACTCATTAAGTACATCACAAATACGTGGGCAAGGCTACGATGGAACTAGTAATATGCAATGAGAGCTAAAGGGTCTTAAGACCTTAATTTTGAATGAGACTCCATTAACACATTGCGTTCACTACATTGCACATCAATTGCAATTAACACTTGTGGTTCTTGCAAATAAGCATTAAGATGTGGATGACTTTTTCTGTATAGTTACTAATGTACTAAATATTATTGGAGCATCTTTTAAGCATATGGATTTGCTTCGACAACATCAAGCTGAAAAATTAGAGGAATTTCTTATATTTGGTGAAATACATACTGGGCAAGGATTAAATTAAGAGCGTGAAGTTCAACGACCAGATGATACTCATTGGGGTTCACATTATAGAACATTGGATAACCTCGTTGTCCTATTTCCATCAATTATTCATGTGCTTGATTTTACTGCACGTGAATGTCCAAATTATGCTGATAGAACTGTTGTTGAAAGTCTTTTGAGTAAGATTAAGGAGTCTGATTTTACTTTTATGTTGCACTTGATGTTGACAGTTCTAACGATGACAAGTGGATGGAATTCCTCATTACAAAGGATGGATAAACATATTTTCAATGCAATGGAACTCCTCGTTCTTACAAAGCAAAGATTCCAAGCGATGAGGGGTGGTGAATTTGAATCATTAATGGTTGGTGTCACTTCCTTCTGTGATAAGCATGAAATAATAACCCCGAAGATGGACGCTCATTACTTCCCGTAAAGTCAAAGCGTGGAGTTCTTGATGTTACATACTCTCATCATTTGCATGTTAACATATTTATGTTGTCGTTGATTTGCATCTTCAAGAGCTTAACAGTAGTTTTGATACTATTAGTATTGACTTACTTCGTGGTATGAATTGTTTATCCAACTAATTTATTTGGTACTTTTGATAAGAACAAGATAATGAGGTTGGGTGAACATTATCCAAAGGAGTTTGATAGAAGCAAGCTTCGGGATCTCAGTTGCTAGCTTGACAATTTTATAGTTTTTGTTCGTGGTTCTGATAAGAGGTTCTTCAACATGAAGGGAATTAGTGACCTTTCTAAAGTGCTGGTTAATTCAGATTTGCATCAAACTTGGCAACTGCTTCTATGGAACGAGCTTTCTCATCCATGAACTATATAAAAAATGAGCTTCGTAAAGCATTGGTGATGAATTTTTAAATGGTTGTTTAGTTTGCTATGCTGAGCATAAGATATTTCCAACTGTAAGCTAGATAAAATGCCCAAAATAATCTAGTATCTTTGAACTTTAACTCAAACTAGTCATATTTCTTTCACATGGAGCACTAATAGTCTACATTCTTTAACAAAGTAGTACACTTTTAGTCTCCGTGTTTGATATGAAAAAAAAAATCATAGGAAAATATGTTCCTAGAAAATGAATGGTTATCATTTATTTTTCTTTGGTTTGTTGGTGAGTGAAAATATTTTTCCAAAAAGGTTTTTCTAGTGTTTGTTCATAGAGTAAAAAATAATTTTTAAATTGTTTTTATGCTACTTTTCTTACCCCCTCCCCCTTTTCCCAAATACCCATGTTTCTCGTGCTCCCCTTCCCTCCTCCCAACCCCAATTACCCAACGTTTTCACAATACTATTTTCTTCAAGAATTTAATTATTTTTTTAAAAGTTTACACAAACCCAAAGAGACTAATGTGTTGCTTTACCCTTTCTTGGAAAAATAACACTGAAATTCGTGTTACGCAACTAAAAATAAAATACTTTTTTTTTGTTGAAAAAGAAAGTACTCTTACTACAACATGAAAAAATATTCATTTTGTTGAAATGAAAGAAAATATTTTCAGCTTTTCTACATCATAAAAAGAAGAAGATTTAACTAAAAATAACTGACAGAGGTATTTATGTATTATATGTATATAATTACGTATGATAAATGAATAATCTTGTATATGGCTAAAAAATATAAACGGTGAAGAAATGTTTGAAGAAAAGGGTGGGAAAGGTTGAGAAAGAGTTTTGAAAAATGTTTTCCTCCTCTTGATAGGGAAAATATTTTTCTCCAATTGGAGGAAAATCAGTTCATGAGGAAAATGTTTTGGAAAACAATTAAGCCAACCAAACATGAGAAAATTAGAAAATATTTTCCGGAAAATATTTTTTTTCATATAAAACATGGAGACTAAAAGTGTACCACTTTATTAAATAATGTGGACTATTAGTGCTCCATGTGAAAGAAATAGGATTAGTTTGATTTAAAGTCCAAAGATACTAGACTATTTTGGGATTTTTCTCCTGTAAGCTATGATGCTATTATCGATCATTTTAAACATATGAGAAGTCGTCGAGCACAGATGTGACTTGTGACTAGATATCGTTTTTTATAATGTAACATTATTAGTAGTTCATTTCGGTTAGTGAATAGAAGTCTTTTTTGCTAATAATAATATTAACCGTAGTTTTTCTAGTAACTGTTTTTACTAAGGTCTTACGAGCTTGAAGTTTCCTGATCGGGGTCTAACGACTTCGAGTTTTCGGTGGCTCGATGAGTTGGTAGTCGATGACAGTCCCTGATTGTTCGGTAGTTTTGGCCCTGGAGCCGTTTCTTGTGAAAATAGCGAACTTCTTTGAGGCGCAAAGAGTTTCGATGATAAAAGATACTCATTCGATTACTTGGTACAAGCATGCATGTTTTCTCCATAGAGGGTTTGATTATTATACGCGGACACGGTTCATTCGATCGTTTGGTCCGATACATCATTCTCCTGTCGAGACCCTCTTTGGCATATTTTAATTTCTTCGAGGAGGTGATCTCCCGGGGGGATGCCCCCCAGTATTTGAGGTTCATTGAAGAGAAGCCTCGAATACTTGATGAGTTCTCCTTAGGTAGCACACGGATGTCACCTCGTTAGAAACCTTGCCGGTAAAACCCTATCGGCATAAAACCTGATCGAAGGAAAAGAGTACAATGCATGCTTTAAAACCCAAGGTCTTTGAGCCGAAGGATGTTTCGGTGGCTTCCGTCGGAAACCTGTAAATAATTAGTGTGAAACACAAAATAAAAAGGGAGAAGGTTATGCCTTAGAAATAATATTGTTTGAGCATTGATATGTTCCAATTGCTTGGGAGTTGCTCGCCTTTAATGGTGCCAAGTTTGTATGTCGATTACTCCGAGGACGCGGTACGATCTTTCCCAGCTTGGCCCTAGCTTCCCTTAATTTGGGTTTCGAGTGTTGAGGGTGACTTTCTTTTGGACTAAGTCCCCGACTCCGAAGTGTCGGAGGTTTGTTGTCCTGTTATAATATCTTTTCACCCATTGTTTTTGGGAGGCCATTCAGACCAGTGAAGCCTCTCGCTTTTCATCTAACCGTTCGATGGCCGTAGTCATGGCCTCGTTGTTCGAGTCCTCGGTGGCATGTCAAAATTTGGCACTTGGCTCTCCGACCTCGACCGGTATCAAGGCCTCGGCTCCATATACTAAAGAGAACGATGTCTCTTCTATGCTCGACTTCAAAGTTGTTCGATACGCCCATAGCACCTCGGGAAACACTTCTCTCCATTTTCCTTTTGCATTTTCTAATTTCCTTTTCAAGTTCTGAATGATGGTCTTGTTCGTGGACTCGGCCTGAACATTTGCACATGGGTGGTAGGGCGTTGATAAGATCCTTTTGATTTTGTGATCCTCGAGGAACTTTGTTACTTAGCTTCCGATGAACTGCTTCCCGTTATCACATGTTATCACAGAGGGGATCCCGAATCGGCACATGATGTGATCCCAAATGAATTTGATGACTTCTTTTTCCCTTATCTTATCGAAGACATGCGCTTCCACACATTTTGAAAAGTAGTCAATCATAAATGGAATAAACCTAGCTTTACCTGGTGCTGTTTGTAGGGTACCGACGATGTCCATTCCCTATTTCATGAACGGCCATGGCGATAAGCCTAAATGTAGTTGTTCCCTGTGTTGGTGAATCATTGGTACAAATCTCTAGCACTTGTCGCATTTTTGGACAAATTCTTTGGTGTCCTTCTCCATGCTGTCCCAATAGTAATCTGCTCTGATCACCTTTCGAATTAAGGATTCGGCACCGTAGTGATTTCCGCAGGTGCCCTCATGGATTTCTCGGAGCACGTAATCAATGTCCCCCGATCCTAAGCATACTTCTAGTGGCCCATCGAAGCATACTTCGAATTGATCCACCACCTTCGACCTAATTATATTGGCCGAGCTACCTGGGTTCACGAGCACACATTTAATTTGAATGTTCTTCAAGAGAAAGTAAATTACCAGTGCATCATTATCTGGCTGAGACAAGGTCTTGAAGTCCTCTTCACTGAATGCAAGAATTCTCTCGGGCACATAACTCCGAGTTTGATTTTCTGTTGCGGCAAATACTTTTGTTCGTTTGATCACGGATCCTTGAGGTTCTTCTGGTTTGTTCCCTGTGTTCGCCTCTCTTTCCCGAAAGTGGTTCTTGGCTCGATTGCTGAGAAATCCCTGAAGATGCCCTCCGCCGATCAGCCGAGCCACCTTCTCTCGAAGCAGTATACAATCTTTGGTCCTATGACCGTGGATGCCATGATATTCACACATTAAGCTAGGGTCCCTTCAGGAAGGATATGACTGTACGGGTTTCGGCCACCTGGCATCTATGATCTTGCCCATGGCTGATACGATGTTCGAGACATCGATGTTGAAGTTGTATTTTGATAATCATGGTGCCTCCATGGGCCTCGAATGTCTGTCAAACCCGATTTTTCTCATAAGCCCCCGATAATTCTGACCCTGAATTATCCTCTGATCATTTCGTGGTGTATCTTGTCTCGAGTGTTTCTTTTATCTTTGGCATATGGCTGATATCTTTCTTTGCTTGATCTCGGCTCCCTTTGTGCGGACTTTGATTCCTTAGCCAGAAGCCTTGTTAGATATACTAAGCCCGAGGGGGCTCCCAACTGGTCATCATCTACCCTTATCTTTGATTGATGCCGGTTGTGGACATCCGCCCAAGTTACGGCGAGATATTCAACCAAGTTTTGCTTTAGCAGCTTCAAAGCTATCGAGCTCCATTCGTTCAAGCCCTGAGTGAAGTCCTGCACTGCCCAGTCATCGGAGACCGGTGGTAATTCGATTCTCTCCATTTGGAAGCGAGATACAAATTCCTTTAGCATCTCATATTCTCTCTGTTTGATTTTGAAGACGCCGGACTTCCTTGTAGCGACCTTGATGGCGCCGGCATGTGTCTTTATGAAAGAGTCTGCCAGTATGGAAAACGAATCTATTGAATTCGGGGGTAGGTTGTGATACCACATCATGGCCTCCTTTGATAGTGTTTCTCCAAATTGTTTCAACAGAACAGATTCAATCTCGTCATCCTTTAAGTCGTTCCCTTTCACAACACAAGTATAGGCATTAATATGCTCATTGGGGTTCGAGATCCTGTTATACCTCGGGAGATCAGACATTCTTAATATCTTTGGGATGGGCTTCGGAGCCGCACTTGATGGGAATGGATTTTGCACGGACTTCTTTGCATCTACATCTTTCAAAATCGGGGGTGAGCCCGGGATTTGATCAACCCTCGAGTTATAGGTCTCCACCTTTTTTTCGTTAGCTTCTATATTCTTTTCGCCTGACTCAACCCTCTTTGTGAAGTCCTCGAGCATCTTCATAATAGCGGGATCGGCTGCTGACCCGTTGTTGCTCGACCTCTCTGGTTCCTTCTCGACTCGAGGAGCCGTTTCCGGTCGTGCTGTGCTTGGGGTTTTTTGTTGACTTTGTAGCTGAGCAATAGCTATTTGTTGTGCTCGTAACATCTCAAAATATGACATGAAGGATAACTTCTCATTCCTCCCGAGATGGAGTTTTCTGCGCTTCATGTTGGTTTTCCCGCCATACACTTCCGTCAGTATGATAGCTTATATCGACATGTTGGACGTTGTGTGAGCCCACATCCACGGGGATCGATTCTCGTGCCACTCCAAAGTTTTTTAGTGGTACACCAGCGCTCGAAATAGCTACAACGTTCTCTCCATGATCCTTAGGACCGTTGTATTCATATGCATTCACTGAGTTAGACATTCTTTAACCTGGAATCAAAGATTATTGGACAAGAAAAAGTGTGAAGAATAACTTGTGTTTTCGGAAAACCAGTACTAAAACAATCACTATTATTTTTAGCCCCACGGTGGGCGCCAAACTGTTTACCTTGAAAATGATAATGACAATTATATTTGATTTTGTGGTTCTAATATGTGATTTATTTTAGTACTAGTTGTTTAGGCAATAGATGCTAAGTGTGAGTTAGGAAAATAAGGTGAGTAAAGGAAAGTAGTGATATGCAAACCAAGTTGTTACAAGAGAAGGGCTCGAGCTGGCCAAAGCAGGGCCTCGAGATCGAGTTAGAATGTCTATTAAAGCACGGTCGATGAAGGAATAACAGTGTGGAGGGCCTCGAGTGTAACCCTTTATGATCAATAATGGGCAATAAATGAAGATCACTTAATGAAGATCACTTAACGGCCTTCGATCTTTTACTCTTTCTCAAGGTTTGTCGACCCCTCGATATACTTCCTCGAGGGATGCACCTCGGGTTTGATCTTCGAACTCTGCTCTGATACAATCGAGACCGGGCTCGGAATGCCGTAAAAGCCTCAATACCAGCCATTCCCGATTTTGACTATATAAAATAAGAAAAATATTTTTAAAATTATTTAAGCCTATCAAACATCAAAAAATTTAAAAATATTTTCACACTTTCCTTCGTACCAAACAAACCTTGAAAAGTCATGTGTTTTAATGTTTCACTTCCGTAAATGTTTTCTTCCTTAACTATGGATCAAATTTATGAGTCAGTTTCAATTATAGCAATGACTGCCTCTTTAATACTATCTTTTATGCATTTAAACATTCATTATATTTTACCCTTCATTTTTGTGTTTCAATACCTCGTATAGCTCGTTTTAGCCTTCTTCGACTTGCGTGCGCAGTTCCTGTCCTTTTTTTCCATAAGGTTTTTATGAGAAAATTGGTGAAAATGCAAAATCGTGCCTTAAAAACTCATTTGAATTTACTTCGGGCAACGTTTTGAGCAAAGACATCTGGATCAGGGGTTTGACGGTCCCGGTGGGTCCGTATCATTTTTTGAGCAAAGACATTTGAATTTGGAAGTCCCTAGCTTGAATTAATGCAATTAGTTAAAAACTAAAAATCTAAAGATTTAAAGAATTCCTAAGTTTGACCGTAAGTTGACTTTGTTGCTAATGGGTCCGAATTTCAGTTCCGGAACTTAGTGTAGGTTATTTATAACTTATATGCAAGAGTTGGTGCAAAACGTAGTTGATTTGACGTGATTCGGACGTCCGGTTGAAAAATTGCATGTTCTTAAGTTTCATTGAAAATTTCATTCGTTTTTATGTCTAATTCATGGTTCTAGGTGTTATTTTGGTGTTTTGATCACGCGAGCGAGTTGGTATGATATTTTCGGACTTGGTTGCATGTTTGGTTTGGAGCTTTGATGGCTCGGGTGAGTTCGGATAGGCTACAGAGTAATTTTGGAGTTAGAAGAATAGCTGATGCATGTTTGTTTCTGGTGCTGGACTGCAGATATCACATATGTGAGGTCTGGCTCGCAAATGCGAGCCTCGCTTTAGCGAACAATGAGTCGCATTTGCGAGCATGTGCTGGGTTGGGAAGAGTTTGCATTTGCGAGAAATTCTTCGCATTTATGGACTCTATATCTTTGCTATTGCGAAGGTTTTGGCCGCAATTGAGACCACTAACTAACTAGGTACTGCTTCTCTTTTGCGAAGTATTGTTCGCATTTGCGGACAATTTTGGTTCACATTTGCGATAAAATTGTCGCATTTGCGGAGACAACATGCTTAGTGAATTTTTTGCATTTGCGAAGGGTTGATCGCTTTTGCAGTCATCGCAATTGCGAACTATGTGTTGCAATTGCGATAACTACAACTTGGTGAAAGAGGGGGAAAACGAGATTCAGCTCATTTATTTCAAACTCTCAACCCTAAACACCCTAGAGGCAATTTTCTCAAGAGATTGTTTTTCCTAAATTCATTGGTAAACTTTAATCTATATCTTTCTTATTACGCATTATATTTCATAAGTTATGAACAACAAAACTAGGAATTTCATGGTAGAAACTAGGAATTTGGGTAGAATTAGGGATTTTTGTAAATCTTTGATTTAGACCTCGAATTGAGGTCGGATTTCGAAACTAATTACATAACTGGGCTCGAAGGTTTTGGCCAAAATCTCAGGTTTTGACCAAGCAGGCCCGGGGTTGACTATTGTTGACTTTTTCTTCAATCATTAAAGATTGAACCTTTTTCACTCATGGGTAGTTTCTAAGGCTTATATTGAATTTTTTGAATGATATTTGGTTAGATTCGATTGGTTTGGAAGCGGATTTTAGAGGAAAGGCCCCGGTTGATATTTAATTTGATTGCGAAGCGAGGTAAGTATCGTAGTTAAGCTTGACTTGAGGAATTAGGACTTGTTTTCCTATTTGCTACGTGATTAACGCGTGGTTACAACGTATATGCAAGGTGACAAGTATTTATGCGTTGTTGTGGAATAAATCATGCGAGTGTAACTTGTTCCTTGTGATTCGTTTCCTTTTAATTTTTATATCCATGCTCAGATTAGATTATTGCTTATTTGATCATCCCTTATGTAATTATTGCTTATTTAGTAATGGTTGAGTATTTTGGAAGTTGAGGTTTGGTACCTCAGAATCATATTCGACATAAAGCACATTCTCAATACTATTTATCTCTCGAATTTATATTATCTTTACTACATGGTAAGGAAGAGTGTTAAAGCACGAAGGGTGATGTCGTGCCATTTCATTATCTCATTTATTGTTTAATACATGGTGAGAAAGAGAATCAAAGCACGAAGGGTGATGGCATGCCATCTATATCATTTATTCACTGTTACATGGTGAGATCAAGAGTAAAATCACGAAGAGTGAACAATCTAAGGCCAGCAATCACGGCAGACGAGGACTTGTTATACTTCTGGTGATCTGAGGCACATTCCTAGATTTTTTCCCCAGTCACATGGAACTGTGCAACAGTAGGGTTTTCGTGTCATGATTCCGGCAGCGGCTGCTTCACAGCCTGCTTAGCTAGCTAGACACAGGGGCCAGGCCGCTAGAGGTGGAGGTCAGGCCGTTAGAGGTGGAGGTCAGGCCGTTAAAAAGGTGGAGGATAGCCAGCTAGAGGTCATCCTAGAGATGTGGTTCAGAGTGCTAGGGCCCCACCCCGATGTTATGCTTTCCCAGCTAGATCTGAGGTCGAGTCATTTGACCTTGTTATCACATGTATTGTTCTAGTTTTCCATAGAGATGCTATGGATCTATTTAATCCGGGATCTACCTATTCCTATGTGTCATCCTATTTTTCTTCATATCTGGTTGTGCCTCGTTATTCATTGAGTGATCTTGTGTTTGGGTCCACGTTTGTCGGAGATTTTATTATCATAGATCGTGTCTATCGCTCATTGTTTGATTACTATTGGGAATCTTCAGACTAGCGTAGATCTTCTACTTTTGATATGGTTGATTTTGATGTTATCTTGGGTGTGCATTGGTTTTCACCTTATCATGCTATATTGGACTATCACGCCAAGACACTGACCTTAGCCATGCCGGGGTTGCCTCGATTAGAGTGGAGAGGGACTTCTGGCCACTCTACCAGTAAAGTTATTTCTTATGTAAAGGCTCAAACCATGGTCGAGAAGAGATGTCTATCTTATTTTGCCTATGTCCGCGATTCTAGTGCTGAGGTTCCTTCCATGGATAAGTACCAGTTGATCGTGAGTTTCTAGAGGTGTTTTCTACAAATCTGTCGGGGATGCCACCCGACATAGATATTGACTTCTGTATTGATTTAGCTCCAGAACTCAGCTTATTTCTATTCCACCATACTGTATGGCCCCTCCAGAGTTAAAGGAGTTAAAGAAGCAGTTGCAAGATTTTCTTGATAAGGGCTTCATTATACCTAGTGTCTCGCCCTGAGATTCGCCTGTATTGTTCGTGAAGAAGAAAGATAGATCGATGAGGATGTGTATAGACTATCGGTAGTTGAACAAGGTCACTATCAAGAGAAAGTATCAGTTTCCAAGGATTTATGACTTATCTGAGGGTGGCAAAGTGTTTTCGAAGTTTGATTTGAGGTCTAGCTATCATTAGTTGAACATTAGGGCATCCGATAACCCTAAAACGGCTTTTCAGACCCAGTATAGGCATTATGAGTTGCTAGTGATGTCATTTGGGTTGACAAATTCTCCAACAACATTTATGGATTTGATGAACCGGGTGTTCAAGCCTTACATGGATTCTTTTGTGATTGTATTCATTAATGAGATTGTCACGACCCAAATTCCTACTCAGGTCATGATGGCGCCCAACACTGGAGTCAGGCAAGCCAACAGTAGTTACTAACGAAATTACTTAAACAAATGAGGTGTTTAAATACTTATCCAGTTTTTATTTAAGCAGTCCTTAAATGGAAGTGAGGAAGTGAGGCAGTGTAATTTGAAGTAACAAAAAAAAACATGTGCCAGCATAAAACAGAGTAGCATAATACTAGTGAATCAACTACGTGTGCCAAGATCTAGTGTCACAAGTCCACAGGCGGCTAGTGGAATATACAAAAAAAATACACAAAATAGATGTACAACTGTCTGGAAGGGTAGACAGGATGTTCAACAATAATGGAAACTCCACAGCTCTGCTGGGGAAAATGCCAGGAAGAGCAACTCACCGTGTAGTCAAATCCCGGTAGTACTCTCAGCGACGAACACCCGAATGGTGACCAGGTGCAACAACCTCGGAACCTGTACAATTAAGTACATAAGTGTAGCATGAGTACATATAAACAAATATGTACCCAGTGAGTATCCCGTCTAAACTCGAAGAATTAGTGACGAGAAGTAGACGTGATACTCGGAGCACATGTAGAGATACAGGTATGGCACATAAAGGCATGCTTGTGAAATCCTAAATTCTACCCGACGCAATAGAGTAGTAGCTACGCACGGACTCTCGTCACTTTGCGCATACGTAGCCCCGCAAATAAGGACAATTCAATCATTTACATTTACCTATGGGGACAATTCCCTCTTACAAGGTTGGAAAGGAGACTCACCTCGCGTAGAATCTACTTCCCGGCCAAGAACGCACCCGAAACTCCAAACTTTACATCGAGGACTCGAAACTAGTCAAATGATATATAAATATGTCGATGCATGC
This sequence comes from Nicotiana undulata, assembly GCA_005239495.1. NCBI lineage: Eukaryota > Viridiplantae > Streptophyta > Magnoliopsida > Solanales > Solanaceae > Nicotiana > Nicotiana undulata. The sequence goes on along the minus strand of ML258617.1, from coordinate 68,416 downwards.
TCAAGGTATGAAAATTCTCCTACTTACTTAGTAAATTCACTATTCTTGAAGAAATCCCAAAATACACCCCCGGGCCCACATGCTCGAATTCCGGAAATTTTCGAAGATAACACTCACCCATAGCCTAAGGATCATTAGTATGTAACTTTTATATGATTTCATGGTAGAAAAGTGGTGAAATTCCCTAAAGTTCATCAACCCTAGGTTTTCACTCTATCCCCTACGGTTTCCACTATTTAGATGTTAACCTACCTAAGTTTCGGTGTAATAATCTAACCTTTAAATAGAATTTACTTACATCTTAGTAGATAGGTTGTGGAGAGTTCTTCCCAAGCTCTCAAGTCTTCAATGGAGGTGTAAAATTGAAAGAATGAAGGAAATCCAATGTTTAAGTGAAAGTGCACTGCCTGGCCTACAGGGGTTCCGCACCTGCGGCTCGAGGACCGCATCTGCGGTCTCGCGCCAGCGAGCTGGGGCCCGCACCTACGGAGTTGGACGGGAAAGACTGGGCTCGCACCTGCGGAGATGGAGACCGCACCTGCGGTTCCGCTCCTGCGGAATTAAATCCGCACCTGCAGAATTCCGGCACCTGCGAGGCTGGGACCGCAGGAGCGGTCCCACACCTGTGGCTGGGCAACCGCACCTACGGTCACACCAGATCAAGTGCACCAGCTCCATTTTCAGCTGGTTTTTGACCTCGTGAGGTGTCCGGGAGGTAGTTGGGCCCACCCAATCCCCCGTCCAATTATACCAACAAGTCCTAAGTCATAATACGGACTCGCTTGAGCCTTCGGAACACCCGAAACAATGCTAAATCTCAAAATCACCCCTCAAAACCACTAGGATCAAACTTAAGAATTTCTAAGATCTTGAATTCGGTTCCAGTGCGCCCAACCGACCTATACTACTCGGAATGACACCAAATTTTGCAGGCAAGTGATGAATGACATAACGGAACTATTCCCGATCTCAGAATTTTGTTTGGACCTCGATAACATAAAACCACGTTCCAAACCAAATGTCAAACTTAAGGAAACTCTATTTCGCTTATTTGGCGTCGAAACGCGCCCGAGTCATCCAAAACCCATTTCGAACATATGTACAAGTCCGAAATCATCATACGAAGCTACGGGAATCGTCAAAACTCGATTCCGAGGTCGTTTACTAAAAATGTTGACCGAAGTCAAACTTGGCTTTAAAAGCCAACCTTAAGGAACCAAGTGTTCCTATGCTATTCGAAACACTTCCAAATCCCGAACCACCCGTCCCCGCAAGTCACAAATCATGATAAGGTGCTACCGGAAGTATTATTTGGGGCATCGGGGTCCGAATACGCAAAACAACCGGTCGGGTCGTTACAAATATATTGGTCTACTATCGTAGTCGAGAGGAGCATGATCAAAATCTTAAGATTGTACTTTAGATTCTGAGAGATAGCTGGTAATAAGCCATGTTTTCAATGTGTGAGTTTTGGATAAACTCAGCCACATTTTTAGGGCATGTTGAATCGATAGAGGGAATAAAGGTGGATCCTGAGAAGATTGAGGCTGTCCAGAACTGGCCTAGACCTACTTTAGCTATAGAGATCCGATTATTCCTAGGGTTGGTGGCTTATTATTGCCGGTTTGTGTAGGGTATCTCCACCATAGCAACCCCATTGGCTAGATAGACGCTGAAGGGTGCTCTGTTCAGATGGGCGGATGAGTATGAGTTGAGCTTTCAGAAGCTCAAGACTGCTTTTACTACGTCACCAGTGTTGGTGTTGCCCATAAGTTTAGGATCCTACACGGTGTATTTTGATGCATCTCGTATCGGGCTCGGTGCAGTATTGATGCTGGATGGTAAGGGGATTGCATACGCAGTGGCAATTGAAGGTTCAAAAGAAGAATTACCCTGTTTATGACTTAAAGTTGGCAACCATTATTCATGTTGTTGATATCCAATTTTTCCCTCATATTTTTAAAATATACATATATACATTTAAAATAGTGTATATGCACTATCACTTGATTTATAGACATATGTAAGCATTTTTCATAATTTTTTATAATTTTTAAAGGACTTTAAATCCATTTATTCTTGCATTTTATTATATAAATACTCATTAATTACCTCAAAAATTATTTTACAATGATTCTAGCATCTAATTTCACCATTAATACCCATATTATGTTTTAAATATTTTTATCATATTTTTCATAGTTGCATTTGCATTTTAAGGCCAAAATTGCACATTTGCAATAATAGCCTATATGTACTTATCATTAATTTAATTATGCCAAATAATATTTTTGTACTTTTATAGTGTTAAATAACTATTTTTTACTTGTTTTATGCAAAATGATGTTTTTATTATTTATTTATCATTTTTTACAAATTATTTATTAATTAAAATTGGGTATTTAAGTAACACTCAATTTTTAAGCTTATTTCAGGCCAACCCCTAGCCCAATTGCCTAAAATACACCAGCCTAATACCCCAGCCCAAACCAAATGACCCCTAACCCAATAGCCCAACCAGTGACCCAGTTATATACCCGACCCAACATCCCTCTTAATCCAAGATCAACTGCCCCCGTTCACCTTCCCCATTTTAATTAAACGATCCTAAACCTAATCCCTCATTCCCTCTAAACCCCGCCGCCCATGAACGCTTTCTTCTTCTCATCATCTAAAACCCTAGCGTCGTAGCCCCATTTCCCCTTCGATTCCAACCCAGAGATGGAATCCATCAATGTTTCCCTTACCTTATTAGCCCTCTCTTATTACTGGTTATCTGATTATGGTATTACATAATCACTTGCCTAACATGGCAAGCATATCTCTCTCGCTTTGAACAAAATCTGGTTCGGACCTTTTTCTTCTTTCCATTTATGTTCATTCTCGTTTCTTTATGTTATGAATCTCTGAGATTTTCTCGATTCTTTACTTACCCTAAAGCTAGGGTTCAAGTCTTTTCAGATCTGTTATAGTTCTTTTTTTTGTTAAATATCTTTCTATAATGTTTCCGTATATCTATCTATGGGCATCTCTATCATGATTTTTCGTTGATATTTCTCACTAAAATTTACCCTAAAAATTAGGGTTTTTGATTCTTCAAAATCAAACCAAATCTGGTTCAATCTTTAATGTTGCCATTTTTCCGTCTCTGTGCATCTTTATTATAGCTTTTTCTTTGATTATTTCCACCAATTTTACTTACCCTAATATTAGGGTTTTCAATTCTCTATTTTTATTTTACTTTTTCCCTCAATGTTTATGTCTTACCGTTAATTGTTGGCCAATTTTACTTACCCTAAACTTAAGGGTTTTTGATTCTTCAAACCCGTTTAATTCTTTGATTGTTTGTTAAAAGCTCTATTTTATGCATCTATTTTCACTTGTATTTTCTGCCGGTTTGTATGTCTTTACCTAATATAAGGTTCTGAGTTTTCTTTCCTTAGTTAACTGTTAGATGCTTTCCTTGATTGATTATTACCATATTTGTGTGCTTTAGTCTAGCACTATTTAAACCCCTCCCCCATTCCCCTTTAAAAAGAGAGTTAGAACTCGAGTATTTCTCACTACTAAAACTATATACTATTATCATCTTGCTTTGATTCCTGGCCTGCTGGAAGCCAAGGCCAGAAATTTTCAATTGTTTTTTGTTGTTTATGATCATTATTGCATTGCTAAACTTCTTTATGCTTCATATGAACTAGTAAGTTGTTGAAACTTCTCTACTGTGTCACTTGTCCAATATGCTATTGTTATTAGACTCATTGCTCTATGTGTTTTAGACATGTTTATCTCAGTAGACTAATTGATAAAACCTGTTTAATCATGTGTAACTCAAGACTGTCTTTTAATATTGAGAATGCTTTGATACCTTTTGTAACGACCCGATCGGTCGTTTTACGTTATCGGACCCCGTTCCCCTAAATGAAACTTCCCATAGGGTCTTATTGTTATTTAGGACTTGGGGGGTGGGTGGTTCGGAATTCGGAAGTGTTTAGAGCAGTATAGGAACACTTAGTTCCTTAAGGTTGGCCTTTTTGGCCAAGTTTGACTTCGGTCAACATTTTGAGTAAACGACCTCGGAATCGAGTTTCGACGGTTCCAGTAGCTTCGTATGATGATTTCGGACTTGGGCGTATGTTCAGAATGTGTTTTGGATGACCCGGTAGCGTTTCAGTGCCCGATATCGAAATAAGAATTTCCTTAAGTTTGAAATTTGGTTTGGAACGTATTTTTGCGTTATCAAGATCCGAATGGAATTCTGAGACAGGGAATAGGTCCGTTATGTCATTTATGACTTGCCTGCAAAATATGGTGTCATTCCGAGTAGTGTAGGTCAGTTCGGCGCATTGATACCGAATTCAAGAACTTGAAGTTCTTAAGTTATGATTATAGGGGTTTTAGGATGTGATTTTGAGTTTTAGCGTTGTTTGGAGTGTTCCTAAGGCTCGAGCGAGTCCGTATTATGATTTGGGACTTGTTGGTATATTTGGACGGGGGCTTCGGTGGGCTCAGGTGCCTCTCAAACACCAAACAAGGCGAAAAACCAGCTGAAAAAGCTGCTGGTGCACCTGTTCTGGTGTAAACGCGGGTGGGGTTGTTCAGTCGCAGGTGCGGGACCGCTCCTGTGGTCCCAGCCTCGCAGGTGCGACCCCCAGCGGGAAGCCCATTTCTCGCAGGTGCGGACAAAGTTTCGCAGGAGCGGAGCCGCAGATGCGGTCTCCTCTCCGCAGGTGCGGGCCCAGGCCTCCTCGTCCATTTCCGCAGGTGAGAGCCTTTGCTTGCAGGTTCGAGACCGCAGGTGCGGAACCACTGTTAGGCAGTGTGTTTCTTTAAAACACGTGATTCTTCATTGTTTCGTCATTGTTTCCTCCATTAAAAGACTTTGAAAGCTTGGAAAAAGGACTCAACGACCCAACCACTTAGAGGTAAGTAAATTCTACCCAAAGTTAGTTTAATTAATGAATTCTTAGTTAAGTTAACCTTCTAAATTAGTGAAAATCAAGAATTGGGTAGTAACCTAGGGCTTTCGAGAAATTAGGGAATTACCCGTCAATTAGCTATGAAATCAAGTAAAAATCATGTATTAACAATCCTTAGGTTATGGGTGAGTGTTTCCTTCGTGAATTTTCGAAATCTGAGCGTACGGGCCCAGGGGTGAATTTTTGTATTTCTTCAAGAATGATGAATTTACTAAGTTAAATAGGAAAATTTCCATACTTTAAGCATAAATTGATGTATTTGTATAACATTTGGCTAGTTTCGAGTCCTCGGGTTTAGAGTTTGGAGTTTCTGGCGCGTTCTTGAACCGGGGAGTAGATTCGACACGAGGTGAGTCTCCCTTCTAATCTTGTAATAGGGAATTGTCCCCATAGGTAATCTAAATGCTATGTGTTGATGTTTGTGGGGCCTACGTACGTACATGGTGATGAGAGTCCGTACGTAGCGGCTATTATTGCTATGTCCGGGTAGTTAGGCCTACATCATGCCTTGTATTCTTCCTTGAAATGAATTATATGTTATGAATTCACGTTATATGTGGCATTGTTTCCCTGAGTTTATAGAATTTGATGAGTTTGAAGGAGTTGATCATAGAAAAGTGATTTTTAGGAATATTGTGTGTACATGTGACCGATTCGCAATTTACTTTCCGCGAGCGGAGTGTGACTTCCCCCACTCTAGTGGGAGCGGGCCGTACGCCACGGCAGATTGAAAGATGCACTTATGGTTTGGGTCGTTCGACCCTCGGCAGTGCATATGATCGATTAATTATGGCAAGGGTGAACTTATGGTTCGGGCCGTTCGACCCTCGACAGTGCACAAAGATGACTATTCTTATTGCTCATGCCGGTTATCCTTATTCCGTATGCGCATGATAAATTGTTACTGATTTCATGGATTTGATTTGACAGATTATTTGGGGGAAAATGAAGTAGTAATTATTTATTTACTTCCAACATTTTCTTGGATTTTAGCGCCTTATATATATTTGCTGCTTCATTGCCCTTACATGCCTACCGCCTTCATCATATTCTGCTATATTATATTGTTGGACCTTAGTGAGTGTCAAGTCGACCTCTCGTCACTACTTCTTCGAGATTACACGGGATACTCACTGGGTACATATTTATTTATGTACTCATGCTACGCTTCTGTACTTAACCGTACAGGTTCTGAGGCTGGCACAACTGGTTATCAGACCGGAGCTAGATTCTGCTTACATTGGACCTGACTTCACGGTGAGCTGCTTCTCCTGATGATCCTCGACAACACCATGGAGTTTTCTTGTGCTTATTTCCCATCTATTTATTTCAAGCAGTGGGACTGTATATTATATCTTTTGTACATTCTGTTAGTACGCCCGTAGGACTTGTGACACTAGTTCCTGGCACACACGTAGTTATTATTATGGATTATGGTCTGTATATATATATTGGCTCATGCCTCCTTATGATTGCTTTTGGTTAAAAACTGGTAAATTACCCGTTTCGGTTAATATTTTAAGCTTTAAAAACTTTATATATGTGAGATGTTTAATCAAAATGAAGGAACTCTTAGTAAATTGAGTGTTAGCTTGCCTGACCCCGATGTTGGGCGCCATCACGACCTGATTTAGGATTTTAGGTCGTGACAACATGGTATCAGAGCTCTAGGTTCACATAGGTCTCACGAGTCATGGGCAGGCCCAGTAGAGGCTTGCGGATCGGTACGGAGACGTTTGTACTTCTCTTCAGCAGGCTATAGGGTGTTAGGAAACCTCTCTTTGTTCATATTCTATCATCCAGTCGATGGTTCACTAAAACTCATTCTTTTATTCTATCATAGATGGTGAGGACGCGCGCATCCGATGTTCCAGACCCGGGAGATGCCTCTACCCCCGCCGTCAGAGGCCATGGCAGAGGCCGGGGGATCGCAACGGCCCGAGGTAGGGGACGAGGGCGTCCTAGAGCTATTCTAGTCACACCACCACCAGAGGATCCTATCATAGAGGAGCACGACGAGGTGCCTACAACAGATCCTGCTCTAGTGGATTTCATGACGGCGCCAGGCTTCCAGGAGGTCATGGGCCATATGATGAGATTTATGGACACTATGTCCCAGGCTGGTTTATTTCCAGCAGATCCTGCCACTTCTCAGGCAGGAGGGGGAGTCCATACCCCTACTGCCCAGGATACAGGTCAGACAACAACATTACATCATACCCCGGGTACACTGCCCGTGGGTGGGGTCCAGCCTGTAGCAGCAGCGCCGGAGCCCAGACCAGCTGAGGACGGCGATCCGCAGAAGTTATTTGACAGATAGACTCGATTGCACCTTCCAGTCTTCGGGGGTGAGCGAGGCGAGGATGCCCAGGATTTTGTGGACATGTGCAAGGACAAACTGCACAATATGAGGATATTGGAGTCCCATGGAGTGGATTTCACTACCTTTTAGTTGGAGGGCAGAGCTCGTAGGTGGTGGCAGTCATATATTCTCAGCAGGACAACAGATTCTCCTCCTGTCACTTGGGAGCAATTCACGCAGATGTTCCTGGACAGATATATCCCACCCTCTGAGAGAGAAGAGCTGTGATATTAGTTTGAGCAGCTAGAGCAGGGATAGGCATCCGTGACAGATTATGTGGCCAGATTTTCAGACTTGTCTCGCCATGCACTCATGATACTACCTGTTGAGGCCGAGAGAGTGCGGTGATTTGTGGCTCGGTTTTATCCAGGTATTAGGTGCACCATGGCTCGAGAGGTGGAGATGGGTACTCCTTATCAGCTCGTGGTAGAGATTGCTCGCATGATCAAGGGGTATTGGCCGAGGAGCAGGGAGCAGGGGAAGTAGGACAAGTGGGCTAGATTCTCCGGGGACTTCAGAGGTGCCCCAGTTAGGGGCAGAGGCAGCAGGACAAGAGGGCTAGATTCTCTGGGGACTTCAAAAGTGCCCCAGTTAGGGGCAGAGGTCAGTTTAGCAGTAGTCAGCCCAACATGCCTTCATATTTAGCACCTCCACCACCTCCCCGAGGTGTTCCAGCAAGGCCTCAATTCAGCGCCATGCTAGAGCATTCCTACCGCCCTCCATCTATTCAAAGTTCACCCGGAGGGTATTCCAGTCATCAGAGATCCTCCAGTTCCTACTTCAGTGCTATGCCAAAGGGTCCACATCGCTCTCCGGCCATTCAGGGTTCTTCTTCGGGGCAGCATGCTATGGTACCTTGAGGTTGTTACGAGTGTGGGGAGCCAGGTCATATGAGGAGGCATTGTCCCAGGTTTCAAGGCAAGGCAGTGCCGCAGATTTATCAGCCCATGGCTCCAGCACTAGTAGTCCGGCCACCTAGAGGTGGAGGATAGGTCGGCAAAGGTCATCCTAGAGGTGGAGGCCAGTCAGGGGGAGTCCAGTCAGCTCCTGTTCACTCTGGTGGCGCCCAGTCTTTAGGTGCTCCGGCTAGATTCTATGTTATTCCGGCCAGATCGGATGCAGTGGCCTTATACGCCGTGATCACGTGTATTATCTCAGTATGTGGTAGAGAGGATTCAGTATTATTTGATCCAGGATCCACCTATTCATATGTTTCAGCATTATTTGCTCATTTTCTGGATGTTCCTCGTGAATCCTTGGGTTCTCATATATATGTGTCCACTCTTGTGGGCAATTCTGTGGTGGTAGATCAGATCTATTGGTCTTGTGCGATCACCTTCTGTGGGTTCGAGACCAGGGCGAACCTCTTATTGCTCGACATGGTTGATTTTGAGGTTATTCTAGGCACGGATTGGCTATATCCTTCATGTCGTGCTAGATTGCCATGCCAAGACAATTACTTTAGCCATGCCCGAGTCGCCTAGGCTGGAGTGGAGAGGTTCTTCAGTTAGTGCAGCCAGCCGGGTTATTTCATTCCTGAAGGCTCGACATATGGTCGAGAAGGGTTGTCTGGCCTATCTTGCTTATGTGCGGGACACCACCGCCGAGTCTCCGACGATTGATTCAGTGCTAGTTGTTTGAGACTTTGCTAATGTATTTCCTTCAAGCCTTCCAGGCATGCCTCCGAATCGAGATATTGATTTCTGTATTGATGTAGCTCCAGGAACCCAGCCTATATATATTCCTCCGTACCATATGGCTTTTAAGGAGTTGAAGGAGTTGAAGGAGCAGCTTGAGGAGTTATTAGCTAAGGGGTTTATTAGGCCGAGTGTATCGTCGTGGGGTGCTCCGGTTCTATTCGTGAAGAAGAAGGACGGGTCTTTGCGGATGTGTATTGATTACCGCCAGTTTAACAAGGTTACCATTAAGAACAACTATCCTCTGCCGAGCATCGATGATTTGTTTGACCAGTTACAGGGTGCTCGGGTGTTTTCTAAGATTGATTTGAGAACGCGATATCATCAGTTGATGATTCGGGCCTCAGATGTTCCGAAGACTGCTGTTCGTACGAGATATGGCCATTATGAGTTCCTGGTGATGTCCTTTGGCTTGACTAATGCCCTAGCAACATTCATGGATTTGATGAATAGGGTTTTCAGTCCATATATTGATTCCTTTGTCATTGTCTTCATAGATGACATCTTGATTTACTCACGTAGCATGGGAGAGCACGAGCGGCATTTGAGAGTTGTGCTCCAGGCTTTGCGGGAACAGAAGCTATATGCTAAGTTCTCCAAGTGTGAGTTCTGGTTGGATTCCGTGGCATTCTTGGGGCATGTGGTATCCGGAGAGGGTATCAAGGTTGATCCTCAGAAGATCGAGGCAGTTCAGAGTTGGCCGCGTCCTACTTCAACTATAGAGATCAGGAGCTTTTTGCGCCTAACAGGCTATTATCGCCGATTACTGGAGGGGATTTCCTCGATTGCGGCCCCATTGACTAGATTGACTCAGAAGAATGCCCCATTCCAGTGGTCTGACGAGTGCGAGGCGAGATTTTAGAAGCTCAAGGCGGCTTTGACTTCGGCACCAGTTCTTGTATTGCCTTCCAGTTCTGGGATGTATACAGTATATTGCGATGCTTCACGCGTTGGCTTGGGGTGTGTTTTGATGCAGGAAGGGAGAGTTATTGCTTATGCTTCGCGCCAGCTGAAAGTTCATGAGAAGAATTACCCTGTGCAGGATTTGGAGTTGGCGGCGATTTTTCATGCTCTTAAGATTTGGAGGCACTACTTGTATGGAGTGTCCTGTGAGGTTTATACAGACCACCGCAGCTTGCAGCACTTGTTCAAGCAGAGGGATCTTAATTTAAGGCAGCGCAAATGGCTTGAGTTTTTGAAGGATTATGATATCACCATTCATTATGCAAGGCAAATGTGGTAGCAGATGCCTTGAGCAGAAAGGCAGGGAGTATGGGTAGCGTGGCTTACATTGCAGCAGAGGAGAGACCTCTAGCCTTGGACATTCAGTCCTTGGCTAATCGCCTGGTGAGGCTAGAACTTTCAGAGCCTCGTCGAGTTCTTGCACATGTGGTTGCTCAATCTTCGTTATTTGGGAGATTAAGGCTCGGCAGTATGATGATCCGTGTTTGGCAGAGCTACGGGAGACAATGGTTCAGGGTAGGGCCAAAGAGATTACTATTGGTGAGGATGGTGTTCTGAGACTTCAGGCCGTTTATGATTTCCTAATGTTGAGGGCCTAAGGGAGAGGATTCTAGAGGAGGCACACAGTTCTCGGTATTCTGTTCATCCTGGTGCTACGAAGATGTATCGTGATTTGAAGCAGCATTTCTGGTGGAGGCGGATGAAGAGGGACATTGTGGAGTATGTGTCTAGGTGTTTTAATTGTCAGCAGGTTAAGTATGAGCACCAGAGGCCAGGAGGCCTACTTCAACAGATGCCCATTCCCGAGTGGAAATGGGAGCGCATCACTATAGACTTCGTGGTTGGGTTGCCTCGGACTTTGTGGAAGGTTGACGCGGTTTGGGTCATTGTGGATAGGTTGACCAAATCGGCGCATTTCATTCCAGTAGCTACTACATATACTTCTGAGAGGCTAGCCCAGATCTACTTTCGGGAGATAGTCTGGTTGCACGATGTGCCGGTGTCCATTATATCAGATCGAGGTCCTTAGTTCACCTCGCACTTCTTGAGAGCATTACACAGTGGGTTAGGCACCTAAATAGACCTCAGCACATCATTTCACCCTCAAACTGATGGCCAGTCGGAGCATACAGTTAAGATATTGGAGGACATGCTCAGGGAATGTGTGATTGACTTTGGAGGTCAGTGGGACCAGTTTTTGCCTTTGGCCGAGTTTGCCTACAATAATAGTTATCAGTACAGCATCGAGATGGCTCCATTTGAGGCTTTGTATGGTCGGCGATGTCGTTCTCCTATCAGGTGGTTTGATCCTGGCGAGGCTAAGTTATATGGCACCGACCTGGTGAGGGATGCTCTGGAGAGGGTCAAGTTGACTAAGGAGAGGTTCCGCACAACACAGTCCAGACAGAAGAGTTACGCGGATCAGAGGGCACGTGATTTGTCATTTATGGAGGGAGACAAGGTTCTGTTGAAGGTCTCGCCGATGAAGGGTATATGAGATTCCAGAAGAAGGGCAAGCTGAGCCCGAGGTTTATAGGTCCCTTCGAGGTGTTGAGGCAAGTTGGAGAGGTTGATTATGAGCTAGACTTACCTCCTAGTTTATCTGGAGTTCATCAGGTCTTTCATGTGTCCATGCTCCGGAGGTATCACACCAACTTCTCTCACGTGGTTGATTTCAACACTATTCAGTTGGATGAGAGGTTGGGCTACGAGGAGGAGCCAATTGCTATTGTTGATAGACAGGACCGCCAGTTAAGGTCCAAGAGAGTTTCTGCCATAAAGGTCCAGTGGAGGGGCCGACCAGTCGAGGAGGCCACTTGAGAGTCCGAGGAGGACACGCGGAGCAGATATCCGCACTTATTCAGCACATCAGGTATGATTCTAGATTCGTTCGAGGACGAACGTTTATTTAAGAGGTGGAGAATGTAATGGCCCGTCAGGTCGTTTTGCATTATCGGACCCCGTTCCCCTAACTAAAACTTCCCATAGCGTCTTATTGTGATTTATGACTTGCGGGGAGGGGGGGGGGGGGGGGGGGGGGGGGGGGTGGTTCGAAATTCAGAAGTGTTTAGAGCAGTATTAGAACACTTAGTTCCTTAAGGTTGGCCTTTTTGGCCAAGTTTGACTGCAGTAAACATTTTGAGTAAACGACCTCGGAATCGAGTTTTGACAGCTCCAGTAGCTTCGTACGATGATTTCAAACTTGGGCGTATTCGGAACGGGTTTTGGATGACCCGGTAGCGTTTCGGCGCCCAATATCGAAATAAGAATTTCCTTAAGTTTGAAATTTGGTTTGGAACGTGATTTTGTGTTATCGAGGTCCGAATGGAATTCCGAGGCCATGAATAGTTCCGTTATGTCATTTATGACTTGCCAGCAAAATTTGGTGTCATTCCGAGTAGTGTAGGTCGGTTCGACGCATTGATACCGGATTCAAGAACTTGAAGTTCTTAAGTTATGACTCTAGGGGTTTTGGGATGTGATTTTGAGTTTTAGCGTTGTTTTGAGTGTTTCGAAGGCTCGAGCGAGTCCGTATTATGATTTGGTACTTGTTGGTATATTTGGACGGGGGCTCGGGTGGGACCAGGTGCCTCTCGGGCACCAAAAGAGACCAAAAACCAGCTGTAAAAGCTGCTGGTGCACCTGTTCTGGTGTGACCGCAGGTGGAGTTGTCCAGTCACAGGTGCGGGACCGCTCCTGTGGTCCCAGCCTCGCAGGTGCGACCCCCAGCGGGAAGCCAATTTCTCGCAGGTGCAGACAAAGTTTCGCAGGAGCGGAGCCGCAGATGCGGTCTCCTTTCCGCAGGTGCGGGCCCAGGCCTCCTCGTCCATTTTCGCAGGTGCGAGCCATTGCTCGCAGGTTCGAGACCGCAGGTGCGGTCCTTGAGCCGCAGGTGCGGAACCACTGTTAGGCAGTGTGTTTCTTTAAAACACGGGATTCTTCATTGTTTCCTCCATTAAAATACTTTGAAAGCTTGGAAAAAGGACTCAACGACCCAACCACTGAGAGGTAAGTAAATTCTACCCAAAAGTTAGTTTAATTCATGAATTCTTAGTTAAGTTAACCTTCTAAATTAGTGAAAATCAAGAATTGGGTAGTAACCTAGGGCTTTCGAGAAATTATTGAAATACCCGTCAATTAGCTATGAAATCAAGTAAAAATCATGTATTAATAATCCTTAGGTTATGGGTGAGTGTTTCCGTCGTGAATTTTTGAGAATCTGAGCGTACGAGCCAGGGGGTGAATTATGAAATTTCTTCAAGAATGATGAATTTACTAATTTAAATAGGAGAATTTCCATACTTTGAGCATAAATTGATGTATTTGTATAACATTTGGCTAGTTTCGAGTCCTCGGGTGTAGAGTTTGGAGTTTCGGGCGCGTTCTTGAACCGGGAAGTAGATTCGACACGAGGTGAGTCTCCCTTCTAACGTTGTAAGAGGGAATTGTCCCCATAGGTAATCTAAATGCTATGTGTTGATGTTTGTGGGGGCTACGTACGTACATGGTGACGAGAGTCCTTACGTAGCGGCTATTATTGCTATGTCCGGGTAGTTAGGCCTACATCATGCCTTGTATTCTTCCTTGAAATGAATTACTTGTTATGAATTCACGTTATATGTAGCATTTTTTCCATGAGTTTATAGAATTTTATGAGTTTGAAGGAGTTGATCATAGAAAAGTGATTTTCAGGAATATTGTGTGTACATGTGACCGCTTCGCAATTTACTTTCCGCGAGCGGAGTGTGACTTCCTCCACTCTCATGGGAAGGGGCCGTACGCTACGGCGGATTGAAAGATGCACTTATGATTTGGGTCGTTCGACCCTCGGCAGTGCATAGGTATGATTAATTATGGCAAGGGTGCACTTATGGTTCGGGCCGTTCGACCCTCGGCAGTGCATAGAGATGACTATTCTTATGGCTCATGCCGGTTATCTTTATCCCGTATGCGCATGATAAATTGTTACTGATTGCATGTATTTTATTTGACATATTATTTGGGGGAAAATTAAGTAGTAATTGTTTATTTATTTCCAGCATTTTCTTGGATTTTATCGCCTTATATATATTTGCTGCTTCATTCCCCTTACATGCCTACCGCCTTCATCATATTCGGTTATATTATATTGTTGGACCTTAGTGAGTGTCAAGTAGACCTCTCGTCACTACTTCTTCAAGATTAGACGGGATACTCACTGTGTACATATTTATTTATGTACTCATGCTACGCTTCTGTACTTAACCGTACAGGTTCTGAGGCTGGTGCATCTGGTTATCAGACCGCATCTAGATTCTGATTACATTGGACCTGACTTTAGGCTGAGCTGCTTCTCCTGATGATCCTCGGCAGCACCATGGAGTTTTCTTGTGCTTATTTCCCGTCTATTTCTTTCAGACAGTGGGACTGTATATTGTATCTTTTGTACATTCTGTTAGTATGCCCGTAGGACTTGTCACACTAGTTCCTGGCACACACGTAGTTGTTATTATGGATTATGGTCTATACATATATATTGGCTCATGCCTCCTTATGACTGCTTTTGGTTAAAAACTGGTAAATTACCCTTTCCGATTAATGTTTTAAGCTTTAAAAACTTGATATATGTGAGATGTTTAATCCAAAGGAAGGAAACCTTAGTAAATTGAGTGTTGTCTTGCCTGACCCCACTGTTGGCGCCATCACGACCTGAGTTAGAATTTTGGGTCGTGACACCTTTCAAACTAGTTTACCATGCATACTTTAGTTGTTAAATCTATTATCATGATTATGTGCTCACCATGCTATATCCTCTTTATTAGTTCTGACTGATAACTAATGTGCCTCTTGATTCTTTATTGATTAATGAACTTCTTTTCTATGATCTGAATTATGTACTGTCTTTGTGAAGCATGTTTAGGAATTTGTCATTACCAGCTTGTTAATTTTCAAACTTGTTAGTTTCAAGTCTGCTTAGTTTCAAAGTGTTTGTCTCTGTTTTGTGTGTGATTTTATTCCTAAGTATGTTTACCAATCTTGTCCTACACTCTCTTGAATTCTAAACTCTGCTCGCTGATAGCCAAAGTAATCTAAGTATTGTCCCTAGCCTTCCTGGTGTGAACAGTGCTCACGGTTCATATGAGACCCTCGTGAACTCTGATACACCATGATTTGGTCCATAGTTTTTCTTGAATTGGTTCTGATCTTTCTACTCTAGTGTGAGCACTGCCCGGGGTTCGTGAAGCCCTTGTGAACTCTGACACACTAGGGAATTGGGCTTGCGAGCACGTGATTTTTACCTACCATATAGTCCTACAAAAACTCAATAAATTAATTAGTTTTATGATTTTTATAGAATTTAAGTGCTATTTGTGAATTAATTTTGCTTTATGTAGCCATAATTCATCCTTTAAATGTATAAATGATTTTAAGCGGCATAATTAGGTGTGTAATCTTATTTAATATCTAAATAAATATAATTATTTGACATAAGGTAGGTTAATGTTTAATTTCTTGATTTAATTATTTCTTTTTAAGATTGTGGAATTGGTCCTTGAATGATTAGGAGTAAATTAAAATAATACGGCTCTTAATTAATTAATTGGATAAGAACTAGTTTAGAACTAATTAGTGCATTTTTTAGTTTTGATTTAATTAATTAATTGAGTTTACATTTAATAAAAATGAATTAAAAATGGACCTGGGCTGATTTACCTAGGCCCAAAGCACCTCTACCCACCAAAATACCCAGCCTAATCTTTTTACCCAGCCTGCCCCAGCCCTACAACACCAAACGACCCCGTTTAAGTCACAGCAAACCACAGCCGTTGATCTCCTAAGATCTA
This sequence comes from Nicotiana undulata, assembly GCA_005239495.1. Classification (NCBI taxonomy): domain Eukaryota; kingdom Viridiplantae; phylum Streptophyta; class Magnoliopsida; order Solanales; family Solanaceae; genus Nicotiana; species Nicotiana undulata. Next base: position 52,590 of record ML258617.1, on the reverse strand, counting down.
ATAGCTGGGAACCCCCCAAAGCCCCAGGTATATAACTGTTCCAAACTACCCACCACCCCCATTTGTCTAAAGTCTAACACCCCCATTCGTCTCTCTCCCTTCTCTCTCTAACCTCACCGGACTCCACCGTCATCCAGCCTATCTCCGCCGTCCCCTGCCCTAACTCTGCCGGCTAGAAATCGCCTTCGACGGCGGAGCACCACCAATCAAGACCAAATCTTCACCAGATAACCTCCTCCCTCTTCTCAATCATCTCCTACCATCTATTTAACCAAAACCTCACTCACATTTCTCTAATTTCAAATTGAAAATGGAAAACCCTAGTTTTCACATACCCGTTGATCTGAAGACTTTCAATAGCTCCTACTTACATGGATCGATAGCTCTCGTTGATGGCTATTGATTCATGTGGGTTCGAGCTATTTTCAAACCCCGTCAGAGTTCGGCCAAGGTCCGGTGACCTCAAACTTTCTGGCCAAACCACCCCACTGGTACTTTCCCCCCTCTCCGTGTTTATTATTCTTTTCCTTTTCTTTATCTTTTTCTTATCATGAAGCAGAATCATATGTGTGTGTTTAGGATTACTGTTTTAGCCTATTTTTGGTCGATTTACCTTTGTTTCCATTGATGTCGTTATTATTCCGTCTTAGTTAACAACATGTTTTAGGTGTTCAACATGATCACTAACTTGAATCACTTATGATTTTATCTATAGTCTCCTCTCCCCTTTACTGTTTCTGTGCACTATTACAACAAGAAATCATATTTAATCACTATTTGCTTTGTTTTCGTTAGTTTTTCCCTTTTCTTATTATTCTGTCCCTGTTTATGTGATTACTTCAAAAACTTGAATGGATTTTATGTTAGATTGCTTAGTAATTAGATTAGGGTTATATTACGGTGTGAACCATTTCTGTGATTCCCTGTTTAGTTTGATTAGATTATCTGTCAATATTTCATGATTGTTTTGATCATATTAGTAAGCATATAGTTGTTAGGATGCACTGTTTTGCCTTAGCCCTAATTAGCTATAGTGATTAGTTGCTTAATAGCCCACTTGAGTATGTTAAAATAGGATAGCCGATTAATTAGGTTGATATTTGATTCTGAACCAGTTAATGGTCATGAATCAGTCAAGGTGACTAAATTTCTAAAAATTTACTTAGGTTAATAGTTAACTAAGTCTTTGATTTTTAGTCAAAGTTAGTTAAGTCAAATTGAACTGAAATAAATCAATTAACCTAGGTCTAAAGAATTAAATTGATTGACCTAGATTAATCAACAAGCTATCTAGGATTAAGACCTAATAATAAAATTAACCTAAACCTAGGTAACTAGTGAGTATGGTTGGAAACCAACTCTAGGAACTTAATCAACTAACCTTTAACTAACTAACCTAAACCCTAGTTAAGAATACATATTAGTCTTAATTAACTAAAGTGCGCTAACTAGGATTAATTAACTAGGGCTAATAATAACTCAAGCAAGTTAAACCCTGGTTACCTAATGGTAATTTCAGGGACTTCAAGGGTTATATTAGGAATCCTAGGTGAGGGAAGCTTGGGTGTAACAACCCAAGAACACTCTAGACTTGTAAAATCAGACTTTTTAGGGGTAATAGGGTCATTTACAAAGGCTGGAAGCTTCTGGAATAGGGGCAGATGTCCCAAAGGATAAAGGTGACAGCTGCCCTATGTACCATTTCAACTCATTTTGGATAGGGAATATGTCAAAGCATATCCCATCCCCAAGCCCTTATAAATAGACCCACTATTTACCATAAAGAGGGCTTTCTATTTTTGGACAGAAAAATTACCCACACACACGAAAACACCTTCTTTTCCACCTGCTTTTGCTTTCTTATTATCTTCCATACAATCTCTTAGCTATTAGAAACATCTGAAAACAAAAGAAAAATCAGAGTAGTTTTCCTTTGTTATAAACGAAAATTTCCAAAAAAATATAAGTAAAAAATCTGATTTTCTTTCAAGAATTCATCAAGTTCTTGTGGGTTTTCTCAACTTTGCTTCTTATTTGGTATTGTGGTTTCGAAATCCTTGGTCTAAATACTCAAGTGCTGGGCTGTGTGTTCTTGTTGGTTGATATTGGATCTTGGTTGATCTGTTTGTTGCTGCTGCATTTCTCCTCCCCTTTATCTGTTTTACTATCTGCCTGGCCTTTATTTTGTCAGGATTCTTGTTATTTTTTTCTTCAGAAGAGGTATGTAACAATGAATTTTAAATGAAGTTATTAGACTCAGAATTTGCGTTAGTTTGATGCTGAAATGTTTGATTCGTGTTATGTTTTTTGAGATTATGTAAAGCTGAATCTTCTTTTCCTTTGTTCTTGGTATGCAAATATGAAATGAGATTGGTTAGTATGCTGATAATGAATCTGAATGAGTGTTGTATATGCAATACCTGAAACCTTGGAATCATTCTGGTTTAGTTGCTTTTGAGTTTATTGATTTCAAAAGGCATTGAATTTTGTAGATGTTAGCTTTTTTGTGTTAGCTTCAGCTCCCACTGAGAAAAATCTACATAAGGGTAGATGAATCTGAATTTCTAATGGTTAGATTCACCCTATAATAGTGCACAAATAGTTAGATAGTAGTTAGATTATCATGTTAAAGAGTTAAGAATTGTAAGAAGGCATCAAGGTAGGAATCTGAACCCACAAATGGTCAGATTTATTCCTTAAAGAAATGCCTAAGAATATGTCAAAGTCTTGGTGTAAACACTGGCTAAATGTAAAAGGTCTGACGAGGTTGCATCTTTGGAGTTGAATCTGACCTCTTTCATGGTCAGATTCATTCCAAGAAGAGGTGCATGAAACAATTTCTGATTTCATTACTGATGGATAGTATGTTTAGGATTAAGTCTGATCCCATAATAGTCATACTTGTCCCAAAAATGCTTAGAATATGTATTTGTTTAGTTGCTTGTCTTTTTCTTCTAAAACACAGTTGTGGAAATACAGGTTTCAAAGCTCTTGAAAGTTGTTAGCTCGCACAGGAGCAACAGTAGATTTTCATTATCTTTTATTCCTTTTTCTTTTATCTATCTCCTAAAAATGTATAGTAAAAGATGAAGATGTAATAGATTAGTTTTGTACCATTTGTAAATATGGGACTGAACTAAACTTGTATTCAATTTCGTATATTGCTTCATTTCGTGAAGCTGGGTAGCTTTTCAGCTTAGCGATTATTGTAATTATTGGGTCATTATCTAAAACCTCTATTATGTGATCTCAATACGTATATACACTAAAAATGGATTTGTATTATGAACTACTGGTTTAAAAAATCTATTTTTTTATAAATCCTTTCTGATCTACCAAATAAAAGTCTTTTCATTTCGTTTCTAGATGTATCAACAAATGAATAGATATAGATTAAACATCTGTTAAACTTCTAAAAAGTGAATGTTCCATATTCATTAGCATTTGTAAAAATCTTTCTCTAAAGTTTTTCTTTAGATAACTATCGAATTTGTAAAAACATCTATTTTATGTAACGACTCGACTGGTCGTTTTGAGCTTTAGCGCGTCGTTCAACAGTTTGAGGTCATGAGCAGCTCCATTTCAGGTATTATGACTTGTAGGTTTTGTCAGAATTGAATTTTGGGAAGTTCGGAGTCAAATTGGAAATAACATTTTCATTTTAGAAGCCTTAAGTTGGAAGAATCGACTAAGACTGACATTTGGAGTAAATGACCTCCGAATCATGATTTGAAGGTTCCTGCAGGTTCGTATGATGATTTCGGACTTGGGCGTATGTCCGGATCGCGATTTGGATAACCCGGGAGCGTTTCAGCGTATATTGTGGAAGTCAGCATTTTTGAAGGAATTTCCTATGTTTGGCTTGAAGGGCATTTCAGTGATATTGATGTCTGTATGGGATTCCAAGGCTGGGAATAGCTTCGTATGGTGATTCTAAAGTTGGAAGCGCGATTGGAAGTGAATTCAGATGTCCGGAGATCATTTTGAAGTCATTTGGCTAAAGATAGAAATTTGGAGGTTTTTGAAGAATCCGACTGGAAGTGGAAATTTTGATATCGGGGTCCGAATGAGATTCCTGAAGTTTGAGCAGGTCTGTAATGTCGAATATGACTTGCTTGCAAAATTTGGTGTCATTACGAGTAGTATAGGTCGGTTCGGTGCATTGTTAACGAATTCAAGAACTTAAAGTTCTTAAGTTCGATTCTAGGGGGTTTGAGGTGTGATTCTGAGTTTTGGGTGTTCCGAAGGCTCGAGAAAGTCCGTGGGATGATTTGGGACTTGATGGTACGTTGGGTTTGAAGTTCCGAGGGCTCGGGTGAGTTTCGGGTAGGTCCCAAGATGTCCTTAGGCTTAATATATAGATGTTGCAGGTCAGAGAAGTCAAATCTCTGAACCTACCACCGCGGTTCGCGGTTCTTTTTGTGTTGACCTCGGAGGGGGGGGGGGGGGGGGGGGGGGGGGGGGGGGGGGGGGTTTTTT
>ML258617.1:33800-48065 GCA_005239495.1 Nicotiana undulata | reverse complement strand
GGGGGGGGGTTCGCGGCCGCGGTCGGTTTTTTGCAGTCCGCGGTGGAGGAGTCGGTCCGACTTCAGAGGCCTATATCTTTTGATCTACAATGAATGTTGAGATGATTCAAAAACAAAAGTTATAGCCCTTCGTGTCTAGTTTCCATGAAGGAAAAGCAATCGCAATTTTGACATGTGTAGAGAATGTTATGGCGAAAATACTAAAGCATGTCACTGCAGTCATTTTTCTTGGTTTTCTTCACTTTTCTTGATTTTGCCAGCACGGTCCTCGGTCCGCGGTCATTTTTGCACGGACCGCGGTGGGGGGCCTGAGAGGAGTATATATAAGTGGTATTTTCCATAAGAGGTAATTTTCCAAACACTCTTTCTTCTCCAAAACATTTGTAAGTGATTTCTCACTCCTTAACTTTTGTAAGTGATTTCTCACTCTAGGGTTTTCATGGTGGAATTGAGAATTTTGAGTAAAACCTAAGAATATTGAAATTTGGGGATTTCGACCTCATATTGAGGTCGAATTCCAAAACAAATTATATATTCGGGCTCGGGGGCGAATGGGTAATCGGGTGTTGGTCCGAATTTCGGGTATGGACCGAGCAGACCCGGGTTCGATTTTTGACTTTTGGGGAATGAATTTAGAAAACTCACTTCCATGCATTAGAATTGATTCATTTAGCATTTATTGATATAAAAAAGTAACTTGTGGCTAGTTTCGAGTCCTTGGAAGACGAGTTTGGAGTTTCGGGCGCATTCTTGGCCCGGAAAGTAGGTTCGACACGAGGTAAGTCTCCTTTCTAACTTTGTGAGGGGGAATTGTCCCCATAGGTGAACTAAATGAATATATTCTATTGTTCGCGGGGGATGCGTACGCACGAGGTGACAGGAGTCCGTGCGTAGCTACTGTTATGCCATGTCCGGGTAATCTAAGACCTACATCATGCCTTGCGTTCTTTCTAGAAATGGATTATATGCTTTATGAATTTATGATTTATGAAACTTTGGTTTTCCCTGAGATCACAGAAATTGGTAATTTAAAGGAATTGTTTATTGAAAGTTATTTAAGAAAATGTTGAATGTGCATGTGACCGCTTCGCAATTTACATTCCGCGAGCGGAGTGTTATTTCCCACACTCTCATGGGAGCGGGTCGTACGCCACAGCGGATTGAAAGATGCACTTATGGTTCGGGCCGTTCGACCATCGGCAGTGCATAGATATGATTATTTTATGGCCAAGATGCACTTACGGTTTGGGCCGCTCGACCCTCGGCAGTGCACAATTTACTTTTATTGTTGGTTCGGGCCGATCGATCCTCGATATTTCCTACGCATATATATACATATGATATACCACTTGTGACTTGAATTGTTAAATTGTTTTAAGGACGTAAATTGATAAATGATTTCATGGATAATGACTTGACATATATTTGGGGGAAAAATGAAGTTGAAATTATGTATTTACTTCCAGTGTTTATTGATATGCAGTTACTTTTAAAGTTTTTATTACCCTAGTGTGCCTTTTTTTGCGGTCATATTTTGTTAAATTACATTGTTGGACCTTAGTGAGTGTCAAGTCGACCTCTTGTCACTACCTCTCTGAGGTTAGGCGGGATACTTACTGAGTACACGTTGTTTTCGTACTCATGCTACACTTGCTGTGCATTTTGTTTCACAGGAACTTTCATAGCGATGTGGCTGGTTTGGAGACTTAGGCGAGCTGCATCATCCAGAGGCGATCCGCAGCGGGCAGAGTCTTCCTCTATATATTGTATTTATTTTATTCTAAAGTCCGTGTCCAACTTGTATTTCGGACAAGCTTTGTAGCATTTTGTAAAAAGTCTTAGAATTTTCTCATGTACTTGTGACACCGGGTTCTGGGATGTATTTGGGGTGTGTTTTATTAAAGTGAAAAAAAGACTGTTGTTTTGTTGTTTTTACTTAAATGGATTTCATCTAGTTATTACGTATTAAAGTGAAAGGTAACGATTTTTAAAATATTGTGACAGGAATTTATTTTAAACTAATTAATGATTGGCTTGCCTGACAGTGGTGTCCGGCGCCGTCACAGCCTTATGGATTTTAGGTCGTGACAACATGGTATCAGATCACTAGGTTCCTTTAGGTCTCACGAGTCATAAGCAAGTCTAGTAGAGTCTTGCCGATCGGTACAGAGACGTTTGTACTTATCTTCGAGAGGCTACAGGGCTGTTAGGAGTACTTCCCTTCTTGATTCCTCATCATGCGATTTGATTCCTTTAAGGCTTATGCCTATGTTTCATCCTACTCAATCTTACACGTCGCGAAGCGCTTGCTGCGAATCGAGGATTTGAGGAATTTTAATGATACTATGGATGTGGTGCGGGATGTTTCTCCCTGCGAAGTTGATTGGGGCTATTGTCATGGCTCTGCGGAAGAGTAATATGTTGTTTCAGCCAGTAGTAGTGATTCTAAGAACTTTGATATTATGCTCAAGTTATGATGATGCTTACGATTGGTTATCACGCGATGTCGATATGATGGTAGAATGCTTGCCCATATGTTGGGGTGATGAATGGTTTGAAGGGAGGTCTTCTCAGGGCGTTATTTCGAGATTTCAGTATTTTGGTTCGCTGCATAGGAAAGGCATTTGGACTATGAATGGTCCGGTTCGGATTGATAAATTAGTAAGACTTGGTGTATTCAAGTGAGGTGGAATATTCACCTGTGTTGTAATATCGTCGTCAATGATCGAATGAAATGCGTTAAGTTCATCGGTGACATGGTTTCTTTGGTTGAATGGGGTCAGAGTACTGTGAAGAAGCATTGAAGAAGCGGTTGTCAGAGGTCGTGGTGTGCTGTGGTTCAGTATGGAATAAGCATTTCTAATGAAGGCGTCTCGAGGGAGATGATCATCGGAGAGTTTTGAAGTTTTGGGGATCTGCTGGTTTAAGTGCTACAGGGGATGATATTGAATTGAGGCAATGATTGGGCAACATACGATGAAGGAAGACATATGAGGAAATGTCAGGCGGGGGCTAAATTTCTAAAAAGGCCAGGCGTAAAGAAAGTAAATCAGGTAGTGCTTAAGGAATAAGGTTAACCAAAGTGGGAGAGCGGTAGCATAGTGGTGAATTAGAAGATACGGTAGCACATTTAGTAGATGTCTATGAGGAGCGGACGGACTGGTAAAGTTGGTGAATGAGAATAGGATTAGGATGGTGTATTGATGTGGTAGAGAGTGTGCATTACGGTGTCGTTGGAAGGTGTCAGTTGGTGATTTCCACAGGTGGGTTATATCCTGTGAATAGGTTAGCAGTTGTGTGGTTGGCAAGTTTCAGTGATGGATTCTAGTGGATGCTCGGTAGGAGGCAGAATGTGTGAATGGTACAAGAGGATTAGAGTATTTAGGAGTAATTCAGAAGAATTGGACATATTGGTTGAGCAAGATTATGTTAACAAAGGAGGAGGGATTCCAGCATGGGTCTAGAGTAGTGCAAGTAGTAGCTTCGTGCTAAGTGGGGGAGTCCCACCACCTACAGTTGGGTTCTAGGATTGTCTTCTCATGGGGGTTGCAGATTGTCGGTGTATTGGCAAGTTATTATAGCTAAGGGAGAGGATTAAAAAGGTGATCATGCATGGGATTTGTTAAATGTGTGCAAAGCTGGCCCTATCGGATCAGGGTTAGGTTTGGGAAGATTCAGAAATTTTGCTTAAGGCATAGGTGAGTGGTAAGGGTAGCGACTCAGTCACGTACTTCGTTGAGGGGATGTTCATGTGTTGGAAGAGCCTTGGAGGTTATTGTATTCGGGGCCAGTCAGAGTGGGTGACTCTCAATAGTGATCTTAGTGAATTCGACGGTTGAGAATGCAGTGTTTTTGAGGGTTTGAGGAAGTAGTGTGGTTAAGAATCGAGCTTTTGCGGTGTAATTTTCGAGGGAGGAAAATGGTTGGAATGTTCTATGTCATTTTTCAGCATGCAGAAGAGTATTGGAGGAATGAGAGAAATAAACTTTGGGTTGTAGAATGATTATCAGAAGGGTATGAGACGGTTTGCAGAATTTAGACAGCATGGTCTTGTGAGATAAGGTCACTCAAGAGGAGTGTGGATTTGGGTTCACAATGTTTTGGATGAAGCTATTGTTATCCTTAGTCAAGTTAAGGATAAATAAGAAGAAGATAGATTGGTTGGCCATGGTTGAAATGGCACATGTACGATAGTGATCAGTCTCGTCAGGGTGATTAAATTAAGCGTGTTGTTTGTGCCGGCGTGCGCGGGGCTTGTCGGCCGCCGTAATAGATCAAAATTGGAAGAATTCAAGCATTATGGCTTGTCAAGTGTAGGAGGGTTCCCGAAAAGATTAAGGTGATATAGACCACTACTTAAGGATTTGCATGTTGGGTGGTTGTGAGAATTCACTTGTGTGTTGTTATGGTTCTCTTGAATTTAGATAAGTAAATGTTTCTATGTGATGAAGCGCTCACCCTAATGATGGTTCAAAAGATATAATGGAATTCTTGCGCTATTTCATATCGGCATGTCGGGTGCAGTAAGCAGTAGGGAACTGAGAGTAAGGATTGAGATTGCGGCTCGGTGTTAACAAGGGTGTCATGAGCTCGTATGAGCGAGAAACAAAAGGGGTTTGAAAGTCCAGAGTAAGCTGGTGTTATCTTCAGTGTCACCTGAGATCGATATTCGACGTAAGAGGCTTGCACCCTGGTTATGGGTTCTTGACTTGTTTCACGGCATTGATGGGGTCGGTGGTATGGATGTACAAACTTGTTACCTTGTGTGGAAGGTCGTGGGAGCGTGACCACGTGAAGATTGTATAAGTATGACTTGTGGCCACCTGATTGATTGAAGGTTTAGACCAAGTATAAGGAAGTGTAATGTTGCTTATTTGAAAGTGTATGCCTGGAAGGTGTTCGGTTCATTTTCGTTGTGGGTTATGGGGTGTTGTCCCGGCTGTGATGGCTGTTCTTACGTGTTATGCGAGGAAGTGGGTTATTATGGACCCAGGTAAAGCTATTAGCTTAGTTCAGTGTGAGCGGAATTGGCTGAAGTGCACAAATGGATGAAACAGGGCTATGGGCTTCATGTAAGTCAGATGTGTTCATTTCTGTATAGCGCTCCTCAAGGAGGGGCGTTGGAATATCATCTGTTGTTCCGTCTCCATCAAATTCATGTATATTATGATTGTGCCATATGAGTTGTGAAAAGGCTTGATAGATCCCTATGTGTTGAGTCTCCGTGTATATCTCCTTAGGTGAATTTTATGATGGGATCGGGTGGCACGCCGCCAAGGGTATGTTATTTGGATCAGGTTGCACTCCGCATAAGTGTGATGTTGAGTAATGATCCTGTATTTATTTTCTTGTGTTCTGCTTCCTATTTTCTAAGGAAAGTTCATAATAGTTGCGTGAGTTGAGTAGTCCCTTCCTGAGTCCTTTCCTTATGTATCATATTCGAATTGTGGCCTATTGGCGCATTGTGGCATCGTGTGAGACTGTTGGTTATGTCTGGGGTGATTGGTTATCTGAGCAGCTCATACTGGGTGAGACGAGACTATTGGATCAGGTGGGATTTTGTGAAGTGTGGTAGAGAACAAATACCAGTATTTGGTTAGTAATGAGGTGATGATTTAAGTCAAAAAGGAGAGATTCAATGTTTGGTTAACTCTGCAATTGGTTAGCAGTTTCTCCACATCTCCTCCGTTTTGGTGGTATCGTTGGCATTATAGGAGGATGTTCTGTATGTCAGCATATGCATTAGGAGCATCAGATTTGTGGAATTTTGGCTATTAAGGTTCAGGGAGTGTCATTGTGGTTGGATAAGGAAATATACGATGTATGGTGATAAATTCAACAAAGGTATGCAGCCATGTCTTGGTACCTCGTGTAGTAGTTGATACAGTGTTTTTATATTGGAAATAGGCCTCGCAAAGAAATTTCAGGTGTTGGAACTAGGTTTTGAGCTTATTATATGGATAAAAGGGAATATCTTCAGATTTGATCAAGTTAATGTGCTCAACTGGGTTGTGGTGGCACGGGAAGGTGCTCGGGGTGTTAAACAGTGATTTCAGATAACTCCAGAGCAGTTCTTAGCACGTTCGAGGACGAACGTCTATTTAAGTGGGGGAGAATGTAACGACCCGACCGGTCGTTTTGAGCTCTAGCGCGTCGTTCAACAGTTTGAGGTCATGATCAGATCCGTTTCGGGATTTGAAGGTTCCTGCAGGTTCGTATGATGATTTCGGACATGGGAGTATGTCCGGATCGGGATTTGGATAACCCGGGAGCGTTTCGGCGTATATTGTGGAAGTTAGCATTTTTGAAGGAATTTCCTAAGTTTGGCTTAAAGCACATTTCAGTGATATTGATGTCTGTTTGGGATTCTGAGGCTGGGAATAGCTTCGTATGGTGATTTTGGAGTTGGGAGCTCGATCGGAAATGAATTCGGATGTCCGGAGGTCATTTTGAAGTCATTTGGCTAAAGATAGAAATTTGGAGATTTTCGAAGAATCCGACCGGAAGTGGAAATTTTGATATCGGGGTCGGAATGCGATTCCTAAAGTTTGAGCATGTCCGTAATGTCGAATATGACTTGCTTGCAAAAATTTGGTGTCATTCAGAGTAGTATAGGTCGGTTCGGGACATTGTAAACGAATTCAAGAACTTAAAGTTCTTATGTTCGATTCAAGGGGTTTTGAGGTGTGATTCTGAGTTTTAGCGTTGTTTTGGGTGTTCCGAAGGCTCGAGCAAGTCCGTGGGATGATTTGGGACTTGTTGGTACGTTGGGTTTGANGGGCTTCGCGGCCGCAGTCCGCGGTGGAGGAGCATGGCAACTGGTCCGACTTCGGAGGCCTATATCTTTTGATCTACAAGGAATGTTGAGATGATTCAAAAACGAAAGTTGTAGCCCTTTGTGTCTAGGTTTCTCAAAGGTAAAGCAATTGTAATTTGGACATCTATAGAGAAAGCTACTGCCACAATACTAAAGCATGTCACTGTAGTCATTTTTCTTGATTTTCTTCACTTTTCTTGATTTTGCCAGTGCGGTCCGCGGTGGGGGGGCTGAGAGGAGTATAAATAAGTGAGATTTTTCAGTAATTTTTCATTTTTCAAGACCCAAAAAACATATGACGCGATTTTCCAAACACTCTTTTTTCTCCAAAACATTTGTAAGTGATTTCTAACTTATTTTCTTCACTCCTTAACTTCTTTTTTACATGATTGTATCCTAGAATCTAGGGTTTTCATGGTGGAATTCGGAATTTTGAGTAAAACCTAAGAATATTGAATCTTGTTTATTTAGACCTCAAATTGAGGTCGAATTCCAAAACCATTTATATATCCGGGCTCGGGGGCGAATGGGTAAAGAGGTGTTGGTTCGAATTTCGGGTTTGGATCGAGTGGCCCCGGGTTCAATTTTTGACTTTTGGGGAATGACTTTAGAAAACTCACTTCCATGCATTAGAATTGATTCATTTAGCATTTATTGATATAATTAAGTAACTTGTGGCTAGTTTCGAGTCCTTGGAAGACGAGTTTGGAGTTTCGGGCGCATTCTTGGCCCGGAAAGTAGGTTCGACACGAGGTAAGTCTCCTTTTTAACTTTGTGAGGGGGAATTGTCCCCATAGGTGAACCAAATTAATATATGCTATTGTTTGGGGGGGCTACGTACGCACGAGGTGACAGGAGTCCGTGCGTAGCTACTGTTATGCCATGTCCTGGTAGTCTAGGACCCACATCATGCCTTGCGTTCTTTCTAGAAATGGATTATATGTTTTATGAATTTATGATTTATGAAACTTTGGTTTTCCCTGAGATCACAGAAATTGGTAATTTAAAGGAATTGTTTATTGAAAGTTATTTAAGAAAATGTTGTATGTGCATGTGACCGCTTCGCAATTTACATTCCGCGAGCGGAGTGTTATTTCCCCCACTCTCATGGAAGCGGGTCGTACACCATGGCGTATTGAAATATGCACTTATGGTTCGATCCGTTCGACCCTCGGCAGTGCATAGATATGATTATTTTATGGCAAAGATGCACTTATAGTTCGGGCCGTTCGACCCTCAGCAGTGCACAATTTACTTTTATTGTTGGTTCGGGCCGAACGACCCTCGGCATTTCCTACGCATATTTATACATATGATATACCACTTGTGACTTGAATTGTTAAATTGTATTACGGACGTAAATTGTTAAATGATTTCATGGATAATGACTTGACAGATATTTGGGGAAAAAATGAAGTAGAAATTATGTATTTACTTCCAGTGTTTATTGAATTGCAATTACTTTTAAAGTTTATTGATTTTGTTACCCTCGTGTGCCTTTTGCTGCTGTCATATATTGTTTAATTACATTGTTGGACCCTAGTGAGTGTCAAGTCGACCTCTTGTCACTACCTCTCTGAGGTTAGGCGGGATACTTATTGAGTACACGTTGTTTTCGTACTCATGCTACACTTGCTGTGCATTTTGTTGCACATGTAATTTCATAGCGATGAGGCTGGTTTGGAGACTTAGGCGAGCTGCATCATCCGGAGGCGATCCGCTGCCGACAGAGTCTTCCTCTATGTATTGTATTTATTTTATTCTAAAGTCTTTGTACAACTTGTATTTCGGACAAGCTTTGTAGCATTTTGTAAAAAGTCTTAGAAATTGCTCATGTACTTGTGACACCGGGTTCTGGGATGTATTTGGGGTGTATTTTATTAAACTGGAAAATAGACTGTTGTTTTGTTGTTTTTACTTAAATGGATTTCATCTAGTTATTATGTATTAAAGTGAAAGGTAACGATTTTTAAAATATTGAGGCAGGAATTTATTTTAAACTAATTAATGATTGGCTTGCCTGATAGTGGTGTCCGGCGCCATCACGACCTTATGGATTTTGGGTCGTGACATTTTTGCTCAGAAAGAATTTCAAAAGTCTACACAAAAATGCTCCCTTCCCCCTAGTAAACATCTGTTAAACTTCTGAAAAGTGAATGTTCCAGATTCATTAGCGTTTGTAAGAATCTTTCTCTATAGTTTTTCTTTAGATAACTATCAAATTTGTAAAAACAGTTATTTTAGCTCAGAAAGAATTTCAAAAGTCTACACAAAAATGCAAATCTTCTATTCAAAAGTGCTTTTAAATTTCAAGAATTAGAACAACATATAGAAATCAGTGTGCATGAATTGTGAAATAAACAGCATAGATTTAGGCTATTCTGAAATTAATAAAATTGTTCAATCAAAATTTTCTATTGCAATTAAATGCATTTATTTGGCTTTTGGAACATGTTGCTTATGAATTAGTGAATTTTAGATCCCTCCTCATTGATGCATGCCTTAAATTGATGTACTTAGCTCTATTTCTTTTTACAAAAGTAGCCAAAATTAGGGTGGCCTAAAGTGATAAAAATCGGGCTAAACTAGGCGATAGCCCGAACTCGGGACTTGATTTATAATTTCTAATTTAGATATAGTGACTCTCGAAAGCTCTTTTAGATAGTGAATGCCTGAAACTTAAAAAATAAAATAATCATCGAAGTATACGTTTTACGTAACTTTGCATGAAACCAAACTAAAATATACCTTTTTCTCAAATTGTGTATACGTTTACGTAACACAAACAAAGACTAAAATGAACACTCGTAGAGACACTTTTAGGAATGAATTTCTAAAAACTATCGGAGTTACGTACACGCCCACGTGACGTGATTTTGGTTTCTTTTTTACAACAAAACAAAATACGCGCTTGCGCAACTTTATTTATCTCTTTCAATGAGTTCAGTGTCGAGAATTATGTACACGTCCGCGTGACATGATTTTAGATACATTTTAAAACTCTACGGGTTTACGCATACGTGATTCGTCTCAAGGCAACTCTTTAAATACAAAAGAATAATAAAAGCGGTGAATATATAAAATGTAAATAGATATAAAAGCAGTAGTTAAACAATTTAGGCCAAGTTTAATCATTAAGCGACCGTGCTAGAACCACGAAACTCGGGAGTGCCTAACACCTTCTCCCGGGTTAACAGAATTCCTTACCCGGATTTCTTGTTCGCAGACAATTTAACAGAGTCAAAATTCCTCGGTTTTTGGGATTTCTAATAAATAAATGATGTCCCGGAACACCGTAAAAAATCCGGGTGGCGACTCTGAATAAAATAAATCCCAAAAATTGAATAATGTTACTTAAAGTGGAAAAACTCCCTTATTACCCTTACCGGGTGATAAAGCAGGTGTGACAGCTCTGGCGACTCTGCTGGGGATTGAACCCACAATCTCTGGTTCAGGGTTCAAGAATTCGAGCTTTTATGTGATTTTACTTGGCTTTCTTAATTTGTGATATTATTGTGTTTTGTGCGCTCAAATGTGCTAAATGTGTTTTATTTACCGCTTTGATATTTATTTGAACTGTATTTAAACTGTCTCCTCACGCCTCCCTTCTGAGTCTTCTAAAATTGGTGCATACGTTTGCGTGGCCCGTCTTTCTGTTAGAGGTCATACTAAGTAAGAAATACGGGGATGGACTAGCCACTAGGCCAGATAACCTTTCGTGCTACCGGCACGTCGCTCCCACCCCGAGTTGTCCGCTCGGGTAGCTAAGGTTTAGAACAAAACCCCAGGTTTAAACCCTAGAATGACAAAACCTCATGTCGTATCCCTAGTAGGAACGATTATCTGGTTCATGTGTATTTTGACTTAGGGGACTCAACATAGGGGTTGGGTCCGTCTCGGACAGGTGTACCCGAAACAAAAAGACCATCCTGATGCCTCCTACTTGCTATATGTGCATTATTTGTCTCGGTTTGTTTGTTGACCGGCTAAAGAAAGAAAGAAAAACAATAGAAAAACAAAGAGTGAGGGAGAATAGAAATTTTTTGAAAAGACCTGATATTCGAAAAAATACCCGGAACTCTGTTTTCCGGAAAAAGAAGGGAGAAGAATTTCAAA
Source organism: Nicotiana undulata (assembly GCA_005239495.1). Lineage (NCBI taxonomy): Eukaryota > Viridiplantae > Streptophyta > Magnoliopsida > Solanales > Solanaceae > Nicotiana > Nicotiana undulata. Next base: position 37,132 of record ML258617.1, on the reverse strand, counting down.
GTAATTGAAAATGAGGAGAAAAATAATTTCAAAATAGTTGTAAATGAGCCAAATTCAGAAGAGAATTTCAAAATCATTTTTCCTTATTTATGTCAAAACTGACCGAACTACGTGGGTCTGATTCTCATCGGATATGAGATACGTAGGCAAACCTCATCGGTGTCGACCCCACTTTTGAAAAACAAACAAAAAATGTTCGTCGGTCAAAATAAAACCGATCAAGCTTCGGTTAAGGCCCTGCACTGTTCTTGCCAAAATAGCCTTAGAACATTTTACATTGTCGAAGGGCTGTTTTCGCTAAAGAAGGAATTTGTCTATCACTTTTCCCGAAAAGTACCATGTCTGGCCTCAAAACTTTGCTCAAAGTAAGAAGGGGCCATGTTTTGCAAAAAATGACCACTTTGGTCAATATTGCACAAATAAGCCACTTTAGGAGAGTTTGTCTTTTAAAAATTAAAAATGGGTCTTTTGTGTCTAAATCAGAGGTAATCCTAACCCTGTTGGCTCATAGGTGCAAAATGAACACTATCCAAACTCCGCAGTTGAACACCGTAGAAGGGGCTCCCCTGCAACTCCATATGTGGTGGCATGATTTAGACAAAGATGGCAAAGAATGGGTCGGCGAACAATTGGGATCTCTTGTTGATCTCATGAAAGTCAAACCCCGAAATGACTTGATTAAAGCTTTGGTAACCTTTTGGGATCCGATCCACAATGTGTTCCGCTTCTCAGATTTTGAGCTCAATCTGACCTTAGAAGAGGACTCCGGATATACGGGTTTTGGCCGGGACTTGAGGAATCAACAAATCATCTTTCCTAGATGTCACGACCAAAAATCCATTTAGGTCGTGATGGCGCCGGACACCACGGTCAGGCAAGCCAATCCTTAATTAGTGAATTATATTCCCGTTCTTAACATTTTTTTTTAATTGTTACCTTTCATTGCATTGCATAACAAATGAATAAATCTTCGTTAATTAAATACGACATAAAAACAATCCAGTTTCATAAAATAAATCCCAACACATCCCCAGAACCCGGTGACACAAGTACAATTAGCAATTTCTAAGAACTTTACAAAATACTACAAAGCTTGTCCGAAATACAAATGGACAAGGAAAATTAGAATAAAATTAATACAATACGAGGGAGACTCTGTCAGCTGCGGATCGCCTCCGGATGATGCAACTCGCCTAAGTCTCCAAACCAACCACGTCGCTATGAAAGTACCTGTGCAATAAAAATGCACAGCAAGTGTAGCATGAGTACGAAAACAACGTGTACTCAGTAAGTATCCCGCCTAACCTCAGAGAGGTAGTGACGAGAGGTCGAATTAGACACTTTCTATAAGTCGATTAAATATAATCAAGTGAGGTGCTAAGCGTGAGTGTCATAGGAAATTAAATAATAATCGGGGATAAGAAGTATCAACTTATTTCAAATTTTACATATCAATTCTTCTTCTTTTAATTTGCAATTCAAAAACTCCTTAGGCTGATAAACAAATATAAATCACAGGAAATACGCAACATTTATCATGAGCAAACAAAATGTCGAGGGTCGCACGGCACGTACCAACAATAATAAGTTGTGCACTGCCGAGGGTCGAACGGCTCGAACCTCCCGCTCTCGAATCGATCATGCGACGCGGTCAACATAATATTTATAAGGCTAACCTGCTCGCGAATCATACCTGCGACTCAGGTGCTCATAGGTACACGTATTCACATAATAATCCGCATTTTATCAAGAGAACAACTTCTCAAGAAAATGATAAAATTCTCTTTAGGTGAAGACGAGGATAATTTAAATCATTTCTGAAAATTCATTTGCAAAGTTTGGTAAGGTTTAAATATCACTGATTCATCCGGAACACAATTATGCAAGGAAGGATCCATTATCTTCTCAAATGATTAAGGAAAGAACACACAGCCCAACACTTGAGTATTTAGACCAAGGATTTCGAAACCAGAATACCAAATAAGAACCAAAGCTGAGAAAACCCACAAGAACTTGATGAATTCTTTAAAGAAAATCAGATTTTTTACTAATATGTTTTTGGAAATTTCGTTTATAACAAAGGAAAACTACTCTGATTTGTTTTTGTTTTCAGATGTTTCTAATAGCTAAGAGAGTGTAACGAAGATAATAAGAGTGTAAAAGCAGGTGGAAAAGAAGGTGTTTTCGTGTGTGTAGGTAATTTTCTATCAAAAACAAAGAAGCCCTCCTTATGGTAAAGAGTGGGCCTATTTATAAGGGCTTGGGGATGGGATATGCTTTGGCATATTTCCTATCCAAAATGAGCTTAAATGGTACATAGGGCAGCTGTCACCCTTATCCTTTGGGACAGCTGCCCCTATTCCAGAAGCTTCCAGCCTTTGTAAATGACCCTAATACCCCTAAAAGGCTGATTTTACAAGTCTAGAATGTTCTTGGGTTGTTACTGTCATGACCCAAAATCTATAGGTCGTAACGGCGCCGGACACCACTGTCAGGCAAGCCACCCCTAAATAAGTTGAAATACTTTCCTGCTTAACATTTTCAAAATCGTGCCTTTTTCTGCATTTCGTAATCAAATAAATAAATTTTTCGTGAATTATTTACGACAGGAAAACCGTCTAATTCAATAAAGTAAATCTCAACACATCCCCAGAACCCGGTGACACAAGTACATGAGCAACTCCTAAGAATTTATACAATTATACAATGCTCGTCCGAGGAACAAATTGGACAAAGACTAAAAAGATAAAGTGTGAATACATAGAAGGGAGACTCTGTCACCTGCGGAGCGCCTTTGGATGAATGCAGCCCGAGTAAGTCTCCAAATCAATCACTGTACTATGAAGGTACATATGCCACAAAATGCACAACAAGTGTAATATGAGTACATAAACATATATGTACCTAGTGAGTATCCCGCCAATCTCGAAGAAGTAGTGACGAGAGGTCGACTTGACACTCACTAAGGTCCAACAATAAAATAGAACAGAATATGATGAAAGCGGTAGGCATGTGAAGGCAGTTAAGCAGCGATATATATATATATGAGGCGCTGAAATGGAAATCCGAGTAATTTCTGAAAAATAAGTAAATAAGTAATTTCTTCTTCATTATTTTTCCCAAATATCTGTCAAGTCCTTATCCATGAAATCATTTAACAATTTACATCCTTAAGACAAGTTAACAGTTCAAGTCACAAGAGGTATATCATATATATATATATATATATATATATATATATGATATACCTCTTGTGACTTGAACTGTTAACTTGTCTTAAGGATGTAAATTGTTAAATGATTTCATGGATAAGGACTTGACAGATATTTGGG
>ML258617.1:0-31241 GCA_005239495.1 Nicotiana undulata | reverse complement strand
ATATATATATATATATATATATATATATATATATGTGTGTGTGTGTGTGTGTGTGTGTGTGCCCAAAACAATAATGAACTCAGTAGGACTATGCCAATACCATAAATAACTCAACTAGGGGTTTAATTGTAACGTTCCACATTTTCATACCATTTCCGAAGTAATAGGTAACTCATAATACATCCAAAAATGCAAATAGGGCACATCGAGGCATGCTTGTGAATTCTAAAACTACCCGACATAGCATAATAGTCGCCACGTACGGACTCTCGTCACTTGGTACGTACGTGGCCCCCCACAACATGTATACACAGCAAATATAGTACCTATGGGGACAATTCCCTCTTGCAAGGTTGGAAAGGATACTCACCTCGTGTTGAATCTACCCCTCGGATCAAGGATGCGCCCGAAACTCCGAACTCTACCCTCGAGGACTCACAACTAGCCAAATACAGTACAACTACATCAATTTATGCCCATAGAAGGAAGATTATCCTATTTATTTCCATAATTCATAATTCTTTAGAAATTTCCAAAATTCAACCCCGGGCCTGCACGCTTGAATTCTGAAAATTCTCGAAGGAATCACTCACCCATAGCCTAAGGATCATAATTATGTGATTTCTACTTGAATTCATGGTGATAATTGGGTGTTCATCAAATTCCCAAGAACCCTAATTTACTACCCCAAATCTTGATTTTTAATAGTTTAATTCAAGGATTAAACTAGTAATTCATGTTTGGAACTAGTATTAGTGAAGAATTTACTTACCTCTTTGGCTACTAGGATGTGGGATATTTTCTCAAAGCTTCAAGGTCTCTAATGGTGATGAAAAAATGAAAGAAAGGGGTGATATCCCGTATTTTATAGAAAATGAACTGCAGCTGCCCCTTTCAACGCGAACGCGACAGGGTCATCGCGTTCGCGAAGGCCAACGGCCCAGGCCTCAGGAGGCCCTTCAATGCGAACGTGAGAGAGGGTCGCGATCACGAAGACTATCCGGGCGAAACCTACGCGAACGCGGTGGGACACAAGCGAACGCAAAGAACAAACGGGCTAGGTCCCGTCTCAACCTTTCGCGAACGTGGAGGTGAAGGTGCGAATGCGAAGGTCAGGGGTCCAGACCATCGCAAACGCAGGGAGGGAAACGCGAACGCGTAGAGCATCAGCAGCCCCACCCCAATTCGTTCTTCGCGAACGCGGCTACTCTCCCGCGAACGCGAAGAAGGAAACCAGACAGTGAAAGTTTTTAGCATTAAGCTCCGAGGGGTCCGAAACTCACCCGAGCCCCCGGGACCCAGTCCCAAGGAATTGGCAAGTCTGTATTCATGATACTGACTCGCTCGAACTTCCGAAACAAGAAACTCAGAATTCTACCCCAAAACCAAATTGAATCAACACTTTGAACTTAAGGTTCTAGAATTCATTTAAATGCGCCGAACCGACCTATACTACTCGGAATGACTTTAAATTTTGCAGGCAAGTCATAAATGACATAAGGGAACCATTCCCGGTCTCGGAATTCCATTCGGACCTTGATAACATAAAATAACATTCCAAACCAAATTCTAAACTTAAGGAAATCCTGATTTTCATTTTGGGCGCCGAAATGCTCCCGGGTAATCGAAAACCCGTTCCGAGCATACGCCTAAGTCCAAAATCATCATACGAAGCCACTGGAGCTGTCAGAACTCGATTCTGAGGTCGTTTGCTCAAAATGTTGACCGAAGTCAAAACTTGGCCAAATAGGCCAACCTTAAGTAACCAAGTGTTCCTATAGCACTCTAAACACTCCCAAATCCCGAACCACCCGTCCCCGTAAGTCATAAAGAACGAAAAGCCACTATGGGAAGTTTCAATAAGGGGAATAGGGTCCTAATACGCGAAACGATCGGTCGGGTCGTTACAGGCCCGCTCGGTCCAAACTCAAAATTCGGACCAAAACCCGATTACCCGTTCGGCCCCGAGCCCGGATATGTAAATGGTTATGGAATCCGACCTCAATTTGAGGTCTAAATTCCCAAATTTCAATATTCTTAGGTTTTAACCAAAATTCCAACTCCACCATGAAAACCCTAGATTCTAGGATGCAATCTTGTAAAAAGAAGTTAAGGAGTGTAGAAAATAAGTTAGAAATCACTTACCAACGTTTTGGAGAAGAAAGAGTGTTTGGGAAATCGCCTCTTATGTCTTTGGAGTCTTGAAAAATTAAAAATAACTGATAATACCACTTATTTATACCCCTCTTAGGCCCCCCCGCCGCGGTCAGCGAAAAAGGGACCACGGCCGCACTAGCAAAGTCAAGAAAAACTGAAGAAAACCAAGAAAAATGGCTGCAGTGTCACGCTTTAGTATGTTGTCCATACCTTTCTCTACAGATGTCTAAATTACGATTTCTTTACCTTGATGTAAAATAGACACGAAGGGCTACAACTTTCGTTTTTGACTCATCTCAACATTCCTTGTATATCAAAAGATATAGACCTCTGAAGTCGGACCAGTGGCCCAGCTCCTCCACCGCGGACCGCAAAAACACGACCGCGGCCGCGAACCACCCCCCCCCTCCCCCACCGCGGCCAGCGAATAAAAGACCGCGGACCGCGGTGGTGGGTTCAGAGATTTGACCCCTTTGACCTGCAACAACTATATTTTAGCTTAAAGACATCCCGGGACCTACCCGGAACTCACCCGAGCCCTTAGAACTTCAAACCGAATGTTCCAACAAGTCCCAAATCATCCCACGGACTTGCTCGAGCCTTTGTAACATCCAAAACAATGCTAAAAACTCAGAATCACACCTCAAAATCCCTACAGTCAAACTTAAGAACATTAAGTTCTTGAATTCGTTAACAATGCGCTGAACCGACCTATACTACTCTGAATGACACCAAATTTTGCGAGCAAGTCATATTCGATATTCTATCTTTAGCCAAATGACACCAAAATCCCTCGCATCATTCACACATTCATATTCTATCTTTAGCCAAATGACTTCAAAATGACCTCCGGGCATCCGAATTCACTTCCGATCGCGCTCCCAACTCCAGAATCACCATACAGAGCTATTCCCGGACTTGGAATCCCAAACGGACATCTATAACACTGAAATGCCTTCCAACCCAAACTTATGAAATTTCTTCTAAAATTCTATCTTCCGCAATATATGCTGAAACGCTCCCGGGTCATCCAAAACCCGATCCGGACTTACGCCCAATTCCGAATCATCATACGAGCCTGCTGGAACCTTCAAATTCCACTCTTAGCCGATTCTTCCAACTTAAGGTTTCTGAGATGAGAATTATCTTTCCAAATCCACTTGAACTTCCCAAATTACAATTCTGATCATGCGTACGAGTCATAATACCTGAAATGAAGCTACTGATGACCTCAAATTGCTGAATGGCGCGCTAGAGCTCAAAACGACCGGTCGGGTCATTACAGTTACACCCAAGATTCCCTCACCTAGGATTCCTAATATACCCCTTGAAGTCCCTAAAATTACCATTAGCTAACCAGGGTTAAACTTGTTTGGGTTATTATTAGCCCTAGTTAATTAATCCTAGTTAGATCAGTTTAGTTAATTAAGACTAATAGGTATTCTTAACTAGGGTTTAGGTTAGTTAGTTAAACGTTAGTTGATTAGGTTCCTAGAGTTGGTTTCCAATCATACTCACTAGTTACCTAGGTTTAGGTTAATTTTATTATTGGGTCTTAATCCTAGATAGCTTGTTAATTAATCTAGGTCAATCAGTTTAATTCTTTAGACCTAGGTTAATTGATTTATTTCAGTTCAATTAGACTTAACTAACTTTGACTAAAAATAAAAGACTTAGCTAACTATTAACCTAAGTAAGTTTTTAGAAATTTAGTCACCTTGGCTGATTCATGACGATTCACTGGTTCAGAATCAAATATCAGCCTAATTAATCGGCTATCATATTTTAACATACTCAAGTGGACTATTAAGCAACTAATCACTATAGCTAATCAGGGCTAAGGCAAAACAGTGCATCCTAACAACTATATGCTTACTAATATGATCAAAACAATCATGAAACATTGACAAATAATCTAATCAAACTAAACAGGGAATCACAGAAATGGTTCACACCGTATTATAACCCTAATCTAATTACTAAGCAATCTAACATTAAATCCATTCAAGTTTTTGAAGTAATCACATAAACAGGGAAAAAATAATAAGAAAAGGGAAAAACTAACGAAAACAAAGCAAACAGTGATTAAATATGATTTCCTATTTTAATAGTGCACAGAAACAGTAAAGAAAAGAGGAGACTATAGACAAAATTATAGGTGATTCAAGTTAGCGATCATGTTGAACACCTAAAACATGTTGTTAACTAAGACGGAATAATAACGACATTAATGGAAACAAAGGTAAATCGACCAAAAACAGGCTAAAACGGTAATCCTAAACACACACATATGATTCTGTTTCATGAAAAGAAAAAGAAAAAAAAATATTAAACACAGAGAGGGGAAAAGTACCAGTGGGGTGGTTTGGCAGGAAAGTTTGAGGTCACCGGACATTGGCCGGACTACGGCGGGGTTTGAAAATAGCTCAAACCCACATGAATCAATAGCCCTCAATGGGAGCTATCTATCCATGTAAGTAGGAGCTATTGAAAGTCTTCAGATCAACGGGTATGTGAAAACTAGGGTTTTCCATTTTAAGATTTGAAATTAGAGAAATTTGAGTGAGTTTGGTGTGAAATAGATGGTAGGAGATAATTGAGAAGGGGGAGGAGGTTATTTGGTGAAGATTTGGTCTTGATTGGTGGTGCTCCGCCGCCGGAGGCCATTTCCGGCGGCGGAGTTAGGACGGGGGACGATGGAGATAGGCTGGATGACGGTGGAGTCCGGTGAGGTTAGAGAGAGGAGGGAAAGAGATGAATGAGGGGTGTTAGACTTTTGAGAAATGGTGGTGGTGGGTGGTTTGGAACAGTTATATACCCGGGTCTTTGGGAAGTACCCAGCCGTTAGATCTTAGGAGATCAACGGCTGGGGTTTGCTATCATGACCCAAAATCCTAACTCTGGTCGTGATGGCGCCCAACAGCGGGGTCAGGCAAGCCAACACTCAATTTACTAAGGTTTCCTTCTTTTTGATTAAACATCTCAACATATACCAAGTTTTGAAGCTTAAAACATTAACCGAAAAGAATAATTAACTAGTTTTAACCAAAAGCAATCATAAGGAGGCGTGAGCCAATATATATACAGACCATAATCCATAATAACTACTACGTGTGTGCCAGGAACTAGTGTCACAAGTCCTACGGGCATACTAACAGAATGTACAAAAGATATAATATACAGTCCTACTGTCTGAAAGAAATAGACGGGAAATAAGCAAAAGAAACTCCATGGCGCTGCCGAGGATCATCAGGAGAAGCAACTCACCGTGAAGTCAGTTCCACTATAATTAGAATCTAGCTCCGGTCTGATAACCAGACGCACCAGCCTAAGGACCTGTACAATTAAGTACAAAAGCATAGCATGAGTACATAAATAAATATGTACCCAGTGAGTATCTCGTCTAATCTCGAAGAAGTAGTGACGAGAGGTCGACTTGACACTCACTAAGGTCCAACAACATAATATAACAGAATACGATGAAAGCGGTAGGCATGTAAAGGTAGTGAAGCGGCAATTACATATAAGGCACAAAATCTAAGTAAATGCTGGAAGTAAATGAACAGTTACTACTTCATTTCCCCCCAAATATCTGTTAAATCAATATCCACGAAATTAGTAACAATTTATCATGCGCATACAAAATAAGGACAACCAGCCTGAGCCATAAAAATACTCATATATGTGCATTGCCGAGGGTCGAATGGCCCGAACATTAAGTGCATCATGCCATAATCATATATGTGCACCGTCGAGGGTCGAACGGCCCGGACCATAAGTGCATATTTCAATTCGCCGTGGCGTATGGCCCGCTCCCATGAGAGTGGGGGAAATCACACTCCGCTCGCGGAACGTAAATTGCGAAGCGGTCACATGCACACACAAAAATCCTTAGAATTTACTTTCCATAAACAATTCCTTCCAATTATCCAATTCCATAAATCTCAGGGAAGCAATACTACATATAACACGAGTTCATAACATATAATACATTACAGAAAGAATATAAGGCATGATGTGGGCCTAACTACCTGGACATAACAATAATAGCTGCTACGTACAGACTCTCGTCACTTTGTACGTACGTAGCCCCCACAAACACCAACACATAGCATTTAGATTACCTATGGGGACAATTCTCTCTAACAAGGTTAGAAAGGAGACTCACCTCGTGTCCAATCTACTCCCCGGGTCAAGAATGCGCCCGAAACTCCGAATTCGTCTCCCAAGGACTCGAAACTAATCAAACGTTACGTAAATATATCAAATTATACTCAAAGCATGGGATTCTCCTACTTATTTAGTCAATTCATCATTCTTGAAGAAATCCCAAAATTCACCCCCAGGCCTGCACGCTCGGATTCTGAAAATTCTCGAAGGAAACACCCACCCATAACCTAAGGATCGTTAATATATGATTTTTACTTGGTTTCATAGCCAATTCACGGGTAATTATCTAATTCCTCTAAAGCCCTAGGTTACTACCCAATTCCTTGATTTTCAATAATTAAGTAGTTAATTTAACTAGTAATTCAAGTATTAAACTAAAACTAGGGTAGAATTTACTTATCTCTTCAGTAGCTAGGTCGTAGAGCAGTTTTCCCAAGCTCTAAAGGTCTCTAATGTTGGAAGAAATGAGGAAAAATGGACATTTTCGGTGTTTTAAAAGAACACACTACCTACAGTGGTTCCGCACTTGCGTCTCAAGGACCGCACTTGCGGTCTTGCACCTGCGAGAAGAGTCTCGCACCTGCGGAAGTGGACAACAGGGCATGGGCTCGCACCTGTGGTCAGGAGTCCGCACCAGGGGCTCCGCACCAGCGAGAATTGGGCAGCCCACCTGGAGGTCGCACCTGCGTGGTTGGGACCGCAGGAGCGGTCCCGCACCTGCGGTCACACCAGATCAGGTGCACCAACAACTGATGCAGCTGGTTTTTGGCCTCGTTTGGTTCCGGAGAGGCACCTGGGCCCACCCGAGCCCCCGTCCAAATATACCAACAAGTCCCAAATTATAATACGGACTTGCTCGAGCCTTCAGAACACTCAAAACAACGCTAGAACTCAAAATCACACCTCAAAATCCCTAAAGATCAAACTTAAGAACTTCAAGTTCTTGAATTCGGTATCAATTCGCCGAACCGACCTATACTACTCGGAATGACACCAAATTTTGCGAGCAAGTCATAAATGACATAATGGAACTATTCCCGGTCGCGGAATCCCGTTCGGACCTTGATAACACAAAAACACGTTCCAAACCAAATTTCAAACTTAAGGAAACTCTTATTTCGATATTGGGCACCGAACGCTCACGGGTCATCCAAATCTCATTCCGAACATGCGCCCAAGTCTGAAATCATCTTACGAAGCTACCGGAACCGTCGAAACTCGATTTTGAGGTCGTTTACACAAAATATTGACCGAAGTCAAACTTGGCCAAAAAGGCCAACCTTAAGGAACTAATTGTTCCTATACCTCTCTAAACACTTCCGAATCCCGGACCACCCGCGCCCGCAAGTCATAAATCAAAATAAGCTGCTATGGGAAGTTTGATTTAGGTGAACGGGGTCCGATAACGCAAAACAACCAGTCGGGTCGTTACATTCTCCACCTCTTAAACAAACGTTCGTCCTCAAACGGGTCTAGAATCATACCTAAAGTGTTGAATAAGTGCGGATATCTGCTCCGCATGTCCTCCTCGGACTCCCAAGTCGCCTCCTCGACTAAGCTGCCCCTCCACTGGACATTTACGGTAGAAACTCTCTTGGATCTCAATTGGCCATCTTGTCTATCAATAATAGCAACTGGCTCCTCCTCATAGCCCAACCTCTCATCCAACTGAATAGTACTGAAATCAACCATGTGAGAGAAGTCAGCGTGGTACCTCCGGAGCATGGATACATGAAAAACCGGATAAACTCCTGATAAGCTAGGAGGTAAAGCTAGCTCATAAGAAACCTCCCCAACACGCCTTAACACCTCGAAGGGACCTATAAACCTCGGGCTCAGCTTGCCCTTCTTCCCGAATCTCATAATACCCTTCATCGGCAAGACCCTCAACAGAACCTTGTCTCCCTCCATAAATGATAAATCACGCGCACTCTGATACGTGTAACTCTTTTGTCTGGACTGTGCTGTGTGAAGCCTCTCCTAAATCAACTTCACCATCTCCAAAGCATCCTTCACCAGGTCGGTGCTATATAACTTAGCCTCGCCAGGCTCAAACCACCTGATAGGGGAACGACATCGCCGACCATACAAAGCCTTAAATGGAGCCATCTCGGTGCTGGACTGATAACTATTATTGTAAGAAAACTCGGCCAATGGAAAGAACTGGTCCCACTAACCTCCGAAGTCAATCGCACATGCTCTGAGCATGTCCTCCAATATCTGAATTGTACGCTTCGACTGACCATTAGTCTGAGGGTGAAATGTTGTGCTGAGATCTTTCTGGGTACCCATCTAACTATGCAATGCTCTCCAGAAGTGCGAGGTGAACTTAGAACCTCGATCTAATATAATGGACACCGGCACGCCGTGCAACCAGACTATCTCCCGAATGTAGATATGGGCCAACCTCTTCGAAGTATATGTAGTAGCCACTGGAATGAAATGTGCGGATTTGGTCAATCTATACACAATGACCCAAACCGCGTCAACCTTCCGCAAAGTTTGAGGCAACCCAACCACGAAGTCCATAGTGATGCGCTCCCATTTCCACTCAGGAATGGGCATATGCTGAAGTAGGCCTCCTGGCCTCTGGTTCTCATACGTAACCTGCTTGCAATTAAGACACCTAGCCACATACTCCACAATGTCCCTCTTCATCCACCTCCACCAGTAATGCTTCTTCAAATAACGATACATCTTCATAGCACCAGGATGAACAGAATACCGAGAACTATGTGCCTCCTCTAGAATCCTCCCTCTAAGACCATCAACATTAGGAACACATAAACGGCCCTGAAGTCTCAGAACACCATCCTCGCCAATAGTAACCTCCTTGGCACCACCTTGATTCATTGTCTCCCTAAGCTCTGCTAAGCACGAATCATCCAACTGTCGAGCCTTAATCTCTCCCAATAACGAAGACTGAGCAACCACATGTGCTAAAACGCGACGAGGCTCTGAAAGATCTAACCTCACTAGACGATTAGCCAAGGACTGAATGTCCAAGGCTAGAGGTCTCTCCTCTGCTACAATATAAGCCAAGCTACCCATACTCTATGCCTTCCTGCTTAAGGCATCTGCTACCACATTTGCCTTGCCCTTATGATAAAGGATGGTGATATCATAATCCTTCAACAACTCAAGCCATCTGCGCTGCCTCAAATTAAGATCCATCTGCTTGAATAAGTGTTGCAAGCTGCGGTGGTCTGTATACACCTCACAGGACACTCCATACAAGTAATGCCTCCAAATCTTAAGAGCATGACCAATCGCCGCCAACTCTAAATCGTGCGCAGGGTAATTCTTCTCATGCACCTTCAGCTGGCGTGAAGAATAAGCAATAACTCTCCTTTCCTACATCAATGCACACCTCAAGCCAACGCGTGAAGAATCACAATATACTGTATACATCCCAGAACCTGAAGGCAATACCAGAACTGGTGCTGAAGTCAATGCAACCTTGAGCTTCTGAAAGCTCGCCTCACACTCGTCGGACCACCGGAACGGGGCATTCTTCTGAGTCAGTCTAGTCAATAGGGCTGCAATAGAAGAAAACCCCTCCACAAATACGCGGTAATAGCCTGCTAGGCCCAAGAAGCTCCTGATCTCTGTAGCTGAAGTAGGACACGGCCAACTCTGAACTGCCTCGATCTTCTAAGGATAAACCTTGATACCCTCTCCGGATACCACATGCCCCAAGAATGCTACGAAATCTAACCAGAACTCACACTTGGAGAACTTAGCATATAGCTTCTGTTCCCGCAAAGTCTGGAGCACAAATCTCAAATGTTGCTCGTGCTCCCCCGGGCTACGTGCGTAAATCAAGATGTCATCAATAAAGATAATGACGAAGGAATCAATATACGGCCTGAACACCCTATTCATCAAGTCCATGAATGCTGCTGGGGCATTAGTCAAGCCAAAGGACATCACCAAGAACTCATAATGGCCATATCTCGTACGAAAAGCAGTCTTCGGAACATATGAGGACCGAATCTTCAACTGATGATATCCCGATATCAAATCAATCTTAGAAAACACCCGAGCACCTTGCAACTGGTCAAACAAATCATCGATGTGCGACAAAGGATACTTGTTCTTAATGGTCACCTTGTTCAACTGGCGGTAATCAATACACATCCGCATAGACCCGTCCTTCTTCTTCACGAATAGAACTGGAGCACTCCACGACGATACACTCGGCCTGATAAACCCCCTAGCCAATAAGTCTTCAAGTTGATCCTTCAGCTCCTTTGGAGCCATACGGTACAGAGGAATAGATATAGGCTGGGTTCTTGGAGCTACATCAATACAGAAATCAATATCTCGATCTGGAGGCATGCTTGGAAGGTCTAAAGGAAATACATCAGTAAACTCTCAAACAACTGGCACTGAATCAATCGTCGGAGACTCGGTGGTGGTGTCCCGCACATAAGCAAGATAGGCCAGACAACCCTTCTCGACCATATGTCGAGCCTTCGGGAATGAAATAACCCGTCGGGCTGCACTAACTGAGGAACCTCTCCACTCCAGCCTAGGCGACTCAGGTATGGCTAAAGTAGTTGTCTTTGCATGGAAATCTAGCACGACATGATAAGGAGATAACCAATCCATGCCTAGAATAACCTCAAAATCAACCACGTCGAGCAATAAAAGTTCCGCTCTAGTCTCGAACCCACAGAAGGTGATCACACAAGACCGATAGATCTGATCTACCACCACAGAGTTGCCCACAAGAGTGGACACATATATAGGAGAACCCAAGGACTCACGAGAAACATCCAGCAAGTGAGAAAATGATGCTGAAACATATGAATAGGTGGATCCTGGATCAAATAATACTGAAGACTCTCTACCACATACTGAGATAATACATGTGATCACGGCATCTGAGGCCACTGCATCTGATCTGGCCGGAATGGCATAGAATCTAGATGAAGCACTGGAAGACTGAGCTCCCCCAGGGTGAACAGGAACTGACTAACCTCCCCCTGACTGGCCTCCACCTCTAGGACGACCCCTCTTGACCTGTCCTCCACCTCTAGGTGGCCGTACTGCTGGTGCTATACCCATCGGTTGATACCCCTGCTGCACTGCCTTGCCCCAAAACCTGGTACAATGCCTCCTCATATGACCTGGATCCCCACACTCGTAACAACCTCCAGGTACCATAGCCTGCTGCATTGAAGAAGAACCCTGAATGGCCGGAGAGCGATGTGAGCCCTCTGGCGTAGCACTGAAGTAGGGGCTGGAGGATCTCGAATGACTGGAATAACCACTGCGTGAACTCTAAATGGATGGAGGACGGTATGATCGCTCTGGCATGACGCTAGAATGAGCCCTCGCTGGAGCACCTCGGGGAGGTGGTGGGGGTGCTGAATATGAAGGCTTGCTGTGCTGGCCACTACTAAACTGACCCCTGCCCCTAGAAGGGGCACCTCTGAAATCTCTGGAGAATCTATCCATCTTGTCCTGCTGCCCCTACTCTCTGCTCCTCAACCGATACCCCTTAATCCGACGAGATATATCGACCACAAGTTGTTAGGGAGTACCCATCTCCACCTCTCGGGCCATGGTGGCCCTAATACCTGAATGCAACCCAGCCAAAAATCTCTGCACTCTCTCGGCATCAGTAGGTAGTATCATGAGTGCATGGCGAGACAACTCTGAAAATCTGGCCTCATAATTTGTCACTGACATATGTCCCTCCTCTAGCTGCTCAAACTGATACCAGCAGCTCTTCCCTCTTAGAGGGTGGGATATATCTATCTAGAAACATGTGCGTGAACTGCTCCCAAGTGACAGCAGGAGAATCTGCTGGCCTGCTGAGAATATAAGACTGCCACCACCTGCGAGCTCTGCCCTCAAAGGTAGTGAAATCCACTCCATAGGACGCTAGTATCCTCATGTTGTGTAGTCAGTTCCTACACCTTTCAATGAAGTCCTGGGCATCCTCGCCTCGTTCACCCCCGAAGACTTGATCATCGTCTGTAACTGGTCTAGGCTCAAGTGCTGCTACAGGCTGAACCTCACCCACTGGCAGTGTACCCGGGGTATGATGTAGTGATGTTGTAGGCACCTCGTTCTTCTCCTTTATGATAGGGTCCTCTGGTGGTGGTGCAACTGGAACAGCTCTGGGACCCCCTCGCCCCCTACCTCGGGCCAGTGCCATCCCCTGGCCTCTGTCACGGTCTCGAACGGCGGGGGAAGCGGCATCTCCCGGGTCTGGAACATCAGATGCCCGCGTGCTCACCATTTGTGAGAGAATAGAAGAATGAGTATTTAGTACACCATCAACTGCATGATAGAATATGAATAAAGAGAGGTTTCCTAACACCCTATAGCCTCTTGCAGATAAGTACAGATGTTTCCGTACCGATCCGCAACACTCTACTGGGCCTACCCGTGACTCATGAGACCTACGTGAACCTAGAGCTCTGATACCATGCTGTCACGACCCAAAATCCTAACTCAGGTCGTGATGGAGCCCAACAGCGGGGTCAGGCAAGCCAACACTCAATTTACTAAGGTTTCCTTCTTTTTGATTAAACATCTCAACATATACCAAGTTTTAAAGCTTAAAACATTAACCGAAAAGGATAATTGACCAGTTTTAACCAAAATCAATCATAAGGAGGCGTGAGCCAATATATATACAGACCTTAATCCATAATAACTACTACGTGTGTGCCAGGAACTAGTGTCATAAGTCCTACGGGCATACTAACAGAATGTACAAAATATATAATATACAGTTCCACTGTCTGAAAGAAATAGATGGGAAATAAGCAAAAGAAACTCCATGGCGCTGCCGAGGATCGTCTGGAGAAGAAGCTCACCGTGAAGTCAAGTTCACTATAATCAGAATATAGCTTCGGTCCGATAACCAGACGCACCAGCCTCAGGACCTATACAATTAAGTACAGAAGCGTAGCATGAGTACATAAATAAATATGTACCTAGTGAGTATCCCGTCTAATCTCGAAGAAGTAGTGACGAGAGGTCGACTTGACACTCACTAAGGTCCAACAATATAATACAACAGAATATGATGAAAGTTGTAGGCAGGTAAAGGTAGTGAAGCGGCAATTATATATAAGGCACAAAATCCAAGTAAATGCTGGAAGTAAATAAACAGTTACTACTTCATTTCCCCCCAAATATATGTTAAATCAATATCCACGAAATTAGTAACAATTTATCATGCACATACGAAATAAGGACAACCAGCCTGAGCCATAAAAATACTCATATATGTGCACTGCCGAGGGTCGAATGGCCCGAACCATAAGTGCATCTTGCCATAATCATATATGTGCACTGCCGAGGGTCGAACGGCCTGAACCATAATTGCATCTTTCAATTCATTGTGGCATACGATCCGCTTCCATGAGAGTAGGGGAAATCACACTCCGCTCGCGGAATGTAAATTGCAAAGCGGTCACATGCACACATAATAATCCTTAAAATTTACTTTCCATAAATAATTCCTTCCAATTATACAATTCCATAAATCTCGGGGAAACAATACTACATATAACATGAGTTCATAACATATAATTCATTACAAGGAAGAATATAAGGCATGATGTGGGCCTAACTACCCGTACATAACAATAATAGCCTCTACGTACGGACTCTCGTCACTTTGTACGAACGTAGCCCCCACAAATATCAACACATAGCATTTAGATTACCTATGGGGACAATTCCCTCTTACAAGGTTACAAAGGAGACTCAGCTCGTGTCTAATCTACTCCACGGGTCGAGAACGCGCCCGAAACTTCGAATTCGTCTCTAAGGACTCGAAACTAATCAAACGTTACGTAAATATATCAAATTATACTCAAAGCATGGAATTCTCCTACTTATTTAGTCAATTAATCATTCTTGATGAAATCCAAAAATTTACCCCCAAACCTGCACGCTCGGATTCAGAAAATTCACGAAGGAAACACTCACCCATAACCTAAGGATCGTTAATATATTATTTTTACTTGATTTCATAGCCAATTCACGGGTAATTCTTTAATTTCCCGAAAGCCCTAGGTTACTACCCAATTCCTTGATTTTCACTAATTAAGTAGTTAAGTTAACTAGTAATTCATGTATTAAACTAACACTAGGGTAGAATTTACTTACCTTATCAGTAGCTAGGTCGTGAAGCCTCTTTTCCAAGCTCCCAAGTCTTTAATGGAGGTGAGAAATGGAGGAAATGAGAAAAATCCCATGTTTTAAAGAAACACACTGCCTAATGTGGTTCCGCACCTGCGACTCAAGGACCGCACCTGCAGTCTCGCACCTGCGAGCAAAGGCTCGCACCTGCGGAAATGAGACAAGGGGGAAAATCTCGCACCTGCGAAGTGGAGCCCGCACCTGCAACTCTGCTCCTGCGGAAGATCATCTGCACCTGCGAAGGGCAGCCTCACCTGAGGCCGCACCTGCGAGGCCTGGGACTGCAGGAGCGATCCCGCACCTGCGACTGGAAAACCGCACCTACGGTTACACCAGAATAGGTGCAGCAGCAGTTGCTTCAGCTGGTGTTTAGCCCTGTTTGGGGCCTGAGAGGCACTTGGGCCCACCCGAGCCCTCGTCCAACTATACCAACAAGTCCCAAATCATAATACGGGATCGCGCAAACCTTCGGAACACTAAAAACAACGCTAAAACTCAAAATCACACCTCAAACCCCCTAGAATCAAAACTTAAGATCTTGAAGTTCTTGAATTCGATATCAATGCGCCGAACCGACCTATACTTTTCGGAATGACACCAAATTTTGCAGGTAAGTCATAAATGACATAACAGAACTATTCTCGATCTCGGAAATTCCATTCGGACCTCGATAACACAAAAACACGTTCCAATAAAATTATGAACTTAAGGAAACTCTTATTTCGATATTGGGCTCCGAAATGCCCCCTGGTCGTCCAAAACCCATTTTGAACATACGCCCAAGCCCAAAATCACCATATGAAGCTACCGGAACTGTCGAAACTCGATTATGAGGTCGTTTGCTCAAATGTTGACCAAAGTCAAACTTTGCCAAAAAGGCTAACCTTAAGGAACTAAGTGTTCCTATACAACTATAAACAGTTGTTTTATTTAGGGGAACGGGGTCTGATAACGCAAAACGACCGGCCGGGTCGTTACATTCTCCACTTCTTAAACAAATGTTCGTCCTCGAACGGGTCTAGAATCATACCTGAAGTGCGGAATAAGTGCGAATATCTTCTCCGCATGTCCTCTTCGGACTCCCAAGTCGCCTCCTCAACTGGTTGGCCCCTCCACTAGACCTTTACGGCATAAACTATCTTGGATCTCAACTGGCGATCCTATCTATCAATAATAGTAACTGGTTCCTCCTTGTAGCCCAACCTCTCATCCAACTGAATAATGCTGAAATCGACCACGTGAGAGAAGTCGGCGTGGTACCTCCGGAGCATGGATACATCAAAACCCGGATGAACTCCTGATAAGCTAAGAGGTAAAGCTAGCTCATAAGAAACCTCCCCAACACGCCTCAACACCTCAAAAGGACCAATAAACCTCGGGCTCAGCTTGCCCTTCTTCCCGAATCTCATAATACCCTTCATCGGAGAGACCTTCAATAGAACCATGTCTCTCTCCATAAATGATACATCACGCGCCCTCTGATCCGCGTAACTCTTCTGTCTGGACGGTGCTGTGCGGAGCCTCTCCTGAATCAACTTCACCCTCTCCAGAGCATCCCTCACCAGGTCGGTGCCATATAACTTAGCCTCGCCAGGCTCAAACCACCAGATAGGGGAACGACATCGCCGACCAAACAAAGCCTTAAATGGAGCCATCTCGATGCTGGAATGATAACTATTATTGTAAGAAAACTCGGCCAAAGGCAAGAACTGGTCCCACTGACCTCCAAAGGCAATCACACATGCCCTGAGCATGTCCTCTAATATCTGAACTGTACGCTCCGACTGGTCATCAGTCTGAGGGTGAAATGATGTGCTGAGATCTATCTGGGTACCCATACCACTATGCAATGCTCTCCAAAAGTGCGAGGTGAACTGAGGACCTCGATCTGATATAATGGACACCGGCACACCGTGCAACCGGACTATCTCCCGAATGTAGATATGGGCGAACCTCTCGAAAGTATATGTAGTAGCTACAGGAATGAAATGTGTTGATTAGGTCAACCTATCCACAATGGCCCAAACCGCGTCAACCTTCCGCAAAGTCCGAGGCAGCCCAACCACGAAGTCTATAGTGATGCACTCCCACTCCCACTCAGGAATGGGCATCTGCTAAAGTAGGCCTCCTGGCCTCTGGTGCTTATACTTAACCTGTTGGCAATTAAGGCACCTAGCCACATACTCCACAATGTCCCTCTTCATCCGCCTCCACCAGTAATGCTGCTTCAAATTAGGATACATCTTCGTAGCACCAGGATGAAATGAATACTGATAACTGTTTGCCTCCTCTAGAATCCCCCCTCTATGGCCATTGATATTAGGAACACATAAACGGCCCTGAAGTCTCAGAACACCATCCTTGCTAATAGTAACCTCCTTGGAACCACCTTGTACCACTGTCTCCCGTAGCTCTGCCAAGTACGGGTCATCATACTGTCGAGCCTTAATCTGCTCCATTAACGAAGACTGAGCAACCACATGTGCAAGAACTCGACGAGGCTCTGAAAGGTATAATCTCACCAGGCGATTAGCAAAGGACTGAATGTCCAAGGCTAGGGTTCTCTCCTCTGCCGCTACAGAAGCCAAGCTACCCATACTCTCTGCCTTCCTGCTTAAGGCATCTGCTACCACGTTTGCCTTGCCCGGATGATAAAGAATAGTGATATCATAATCCTTCAACAACTCAAGCCATTTGCGCTGCCTCAAATTAAGATCCCTCTGCTTGAATAAGTGCTGCAAGCTGCGGTGGTCTGTATAAACCTCACATGACACTCCATACAAGTAGTGCCTCCAAATCTTAAGATCATGAACAATCGCCGCCAACTCTAAATCGTGCACATGGTAATTCTTCTCATGAACCTTCAGCTGGCGCGAAGCATAAGCAATAACTCTCCCTTATTGCATCAACACACATCCCAAACCAATGCGTGAAGCGTCGCAATACAATGTATACATGCCAGAACCGGAAGGCAATACTAGAATTGGCGTTGAAGTCAATGCTGCCTTGAGCTTCTGGAAGCTCGCCTCACACTCATCAGACCATCGGAACATGGCATGCTTCTGAGTCAATCTAGTCAATGGAGCTGCAATAGAAGAGAACCCCTCCACAA
Organism: Nicotiana undulata; assembly: GCA_005239495.1. Taxonomy (NCBI): domain Eukaryota; kingdom Viridiplantae; phylum Streptophyta; class Magnoliopsida; order Solanales; family Solanaceae; genus Nicotiana; species Nicotiana undulata. The sequence goes on along the minus strand of ML258617.1, from coordinate 13,627 downwards.
AACGGCGATAATAGCCTGCTAGGCCCAAAAAGCTCCTGATCTCTATAGTTGAAGTAGGACGCGGCCAACTCTGAACTGCTTCGATCTTCTGAGGATCAACCTTGATTCCCTCTCCGGATACGACATGCCCCAAGAATGCTACGGAATCCAACCAGGACTTACACTTGGAGAACTTAGCATATAGCTTATTTTCCCTCAAAGTCTGGAGCACAACTCTCAAATGCTACTCGTGCTCCCCCAGGCTACGTGAGTAAATAAAGATGTCATCAATAATGAAAATGACGAAGGAATCAATATACGGCCTGAACACCCTATTCATCAAGTCCATGAATGCTGCTGGGGCATTAGTCAAGCCAAAGGACATCACCAGGAACTCATAATGGCCATATCTCGTACGAAAAGCAGTCTTCGGAACATCTGCGGCCCGAATCTTCAACTGATGATATCCCGATCTCAAATCAATCATAGAAAACACCCGAGCACCCTGCGACTGGTCAAACAAATCATCGATGCGCGGCAAAGGATACTTGTTCTTAATGGTAACCTTGTTCAACAAGTGGTAATCAATACACATCCGCATAGACCCGTCCTTCTTCTTCACGAATAGAACTGGAGCACCCCACGATGATACACTCTGCCTGATAAACCCCTTAGCCAATAACTCCTCAAGTTGCTCCTTCAACTTCTTCAACTCCTTCGGAGCCATACGGCACGGAGGAATAGATATAGGTTGGGTTCCTGGAGACACATCAATACAGAAATCAATATATCGATTTGGAGGCATGCCTGGAAGGTCTGAAGGAACCACATCCGCAAACTCTCGAACAACTGGCACTGAATCAATCATCAAAGACTCGGCGGTGGTGTCCCGCACATAAGCAAGATAGGCTAGACAACCCTTCTCGACCATATGTCGAGCCTTCAGGAATGAAATTACCCGGCTGGCTGCACTAACTGAGGAATCTCTTCACTCCAGCCTAGACGACTCGGGCATGGCTAAAGTAACTGTCTTGGCATGGCAATATAGCACGACATGATAAGGATATAGCCAATCTATGCCTAGAATAACCTCAAAATCAACCATGTCGAGCAATAAGAGGTTCGCCCTGGTCTCGAACCCATAGAAGGTGATCACACAAGACCGATATGTCTGATCTACAACCACATAATCGCCCACAAGAGTGGACACATATATATGAGAACCCAAGGACTCACGAGGAACATCCAGAAAATGAGAAAATAATGTTGAAACATATGAATAGGTGGATCCTGGATCAAATAATATTGAAGCCTCTCTACCACATACTGAGATAATACCTGTGATCACGGCGTCTAAGGCCACTGCATCTGATCTGGCTGGAATGCCATAGAATATAGCTGGAGCACCGGAAGACTGAGCTCCCCAGGGTGAACAGGGACTGACTGACCTCCCCCTGACTGGCCTCCACCTCTAGGACGACCCCTGCCGACCTGTCCTCCACCTCTAGGTGGCCGGACTGCTGGTGCTGGGCCCATCGTCTGATACCCCTGTTGCACTGCCTTGCCCCGAAACCTGGGACAATGCCGCCTCATATGACCTGGCTCCCCACACTCGTAATAACTGCCAGGTACCATATCCTGCTGCCCTGAAGAAGAACCCTGAATGGCTGAAGAGCGATGTGAGCCCTCTGGCATAGAACTGAACTAGGGGCTGGAGGATCTCGGATGACTGGAATAACCACTGAGTGAACTCTGAATAGCTGGAGAACCGTAGGAGCGCTCTGGCATGGCGCTGGAATGAGCCCTCGCTGGAACACCTCGAGGAGGTGGTGGGGGTGCTGAATATGAAGGCTTGTTGGGCTGGCCACTGCTAAACTGACCTATGCCCCTAGATGGGGTACCTCTGAAATCTCCGGAAAATCTAGCCCTCTGGTCCTGCTGCCCCTGCTCCTCAACCGATACCCCTCAATCCAACGAGCTATATCGACCACCAGCTGATAGGGAGTACCCTGTTAATACTCAATTTTTTCTCAAATTATTTTTAAACTTGCATATATACCTTCAAAATTACTTTTCATAATAAGTGGTATTTTTCCATGATTTTTCATATTTTTATCAATTTATTTTTTATTTATTTAGTATTTTATATAAAATAATTATTCATAAATTGTATGATAAATAATTTCAAAATGTTTCCCAGATCAATATGTAATTTTTAACCCTATTAGGATCTGATTATTTCACAAATCAGCCAATTTGGTATAATTTAGCTATAATTACAACAATTTTGCAATTATAGCCAATTATACATTTTATGCTATTTTAATTCTATAATTAGTCATTTTCATATCCTAATATTAGCTAATTATCTTAATTTTCATTTACTTAGCATTAATTTCATTTTTTTTATAATTATTAAATGGGGATTTAACTAATGGCCACTTTTAATTTTAACCATAGCCTAAATTAAACCCAACCCACCAGATTAAATTAACCCAATTAACCCCAGCCCAAAACCCAAACTCCTACCCAGCCCAACCCCATGGCTAATCTGAGCCGTTGATCAATTAAATCAACGGCGCAGATATATGTTACCATAATTAAACTGAACCTAACCCCCCCGACCCCCTAATTTCATTCGTCTCTCATCTCTCTACTCTCTCTCTCTATCTCTCTAGTCTCTTCTAGAGACTTCCTATCTCTCTGATGAACCTCCTCGTCTTCTCCGGCCGTCTCCTCGCCAGAGACCACGAATCCCTCACCATCCTCCTGTTTCCTATGGTTCCCTTATACCGGTAATGCCATCCCTAAGGCCCTCAAAGGACGAGGACCTGTCTACTCACACCTATGGTGTTCCTGCTTTCCTCAGGCCACCAGGGCTCGATTTCTAGTAAGATCGTTCCATTTTCGGCATAAACCTATGGGTTTCTAGGCCGGTATCTTCATCTCTGGGTTCAACCTTTAAACCCTAACTTCTGAATCTTCCGATTCTTTTAAATCTGCAATAGATCTATGCATAATATGAAATTTTCTATGCTTTCTTTAAAGATTTTCCCGTTTCTTGAACGACTTCCTCACTTTTTAGACTAGGGTTTCACATCCCTTTTTGCAAAATGATTTCTTTTGGATTTTCAACAATTACTGTGTGATTTTTAGCATGTTTAAACATCACCTGAGTATTTTCTGTTGTTCGATTCATTTTAGTTAAAAAAACCCTAATATTTTTGGGTCCTTGAATCTGTTTGCAATATTGTTTGCGTGTCCTTAATGTACTTTCTGGATTCTCACGAATGCCCTATGTGTTCTATGCTTCTTGCCTTAGTTTGTTGCTACGGTTTTCTGAATCTCTAATGTTCTTTGAACTACTTGCTTAGGGTTTCTTTCACTCTTGTTTGACACATGTTATTTATCAACTAATGAGTCTGATTATCCGTTTCATGGATTATTGGTTCTGTGCAATTTTGTGAAGTTGTAGTATCTTCCTTGAATCTGTGATTTCGTGTATTTTCCTTATAACTCTCTATTGATTTTTGTATTGTTTCCTTGTTTGTTGATACTTTCCTTAGTTAGGATTGACCCCTGTAATTTTCAATCTCATGCGTGATTCTTTAAACCAATTTTCAGAATTGAAATTGTACTCCGCCCTATTTATGTGCACAAATATGCCGTTAATTACTTGACATATACTTTCCTTACTTGGAATATTCTGTATTGAGTCTTTATTGGGTGCCACATGCTTTTACTACTCCTAGTATGGTAAGGTCAGTCTTATAATTGATCATTTTCCTTGCTCAATACAACTGGTATCCGTTTGAATTATGACTCCCTAATTAAAGGGAGTCCGGTTCTTCAATTGATTCTGATTAGGGTCTCCCTAAAACTATGCTAAATTAGTGTTTCTTACCTTATTTCTACGACATGTTTAAGACTATAAATACACTGCTCTTTTTTATTAACACACACGAACCGATACCTTGTTCTACTCTCTTTACTCACACACATACATTGCTCCTATTGATTGATTGTTGTTACTAGTCAGCTGGAAGCCAAGACAAGTTATTCCACCTGTTCACTTCTTACTCTATAGTTGTTGACTTCAACTAGTATGTTTCCAATTTATATTTCAGATGCCCAAAACAAAATGTTTCTCTGGGTACTACGATTCACCTTGTTTCTGATCTTGTTTTACTTATGGCTTTGTTGTCCTACTTGTAACTGACTTGTATACTTGTGGTCTTACCATTTCCCCTTTAGCCTCAGCATGTGTATTCCCTCTTGTGTGTTTCAAAGTCATCCTGTTTATGTCTTCTGTGATCCCTAGTGTACTACAATTGCATTGAGTATTACTTAGCCTCCATGTAGTCTTGAACACATGCTATACTCTCAACTATTTTCTTAAACATATGTGTAATCATGTATTACCCTCTCCCATCACTCCCTAGAATCTGATTATGTTTAAATCTTGGCATGAATTCTTGGTGACCAACTGTGTTTGTGACTGTTCAGACTTAATACTAGTCTGTGACACCTTAGTGCTAACTTGCTTCTATGTGTCCCCAATTCCCACTGCCCCTGATTGAAATCTATGTTGGTGGTGGACCTGTTCAAGTTGTTTGCTGATTTTTCAAAGATGTCTACCTTATACTCAGGTTGTTTTATTACTGATCAAAACCTTTTTTAGAAAACTCCTTCACTTATTGAATCAATCTAGTACTTTTTTGTCAAAACCTTTTCAAACTTATCTCCTGCACTTCACTTTATTCCTAGACCCTTAAGTTCTTCCCCTTCAGTGTGAGCACTGCTTTGGGACCCCTGAACTCCCTCTGAACTCTGACACACCGAGGCTGGTATTTCCACATTGCACATGTTCAATATCTGGTTACCAAGTCTGGGTGTGAACATTTCCCGGGAGCCCTTGAGGTCCTTAGGGAACTTTGACACACCCGGATTATAAAAGGCTACGAATACCATATGGCACTGAGGTTTGGAGGATTTGGGCCTAATTGAAGGCTCTCTATAGAATAACTTCTTATTTTCTATTTCAGTTATGTAATACATAACCTTTGGCCTGTAATAATTTGTAAACAACTCCTGGGGATGGATAGTGAAAAGGGAAAGGGATAACTTGCATGCTACAAGGGTAGAAAACATGCTTAGGGTTTTATTTCCTATTTGTGCAACAGATATAATGTTTAGGACAATATGTTCGAATTCATGCATTAGCAATCATGTGTTTTAGGTTGCATACCTGCTATTTCAGCATGCTCACTTTTGCTTAGAATAATCCTTCCAACAAATGATGTTCTCTACTATCACTGCCATGTACGCCTAGAAATCCTGTTTTTAGGCCGAATACATTAATGAATATGTTATTTTGCGCCTCCTGAAATCGTGTTTAAACATTGCAGTATTGTCACGACCCGAATCCTAATTCAGGTCGCGATGGCGCCCAACAACGGGGTTAGGCAAGCCAATATGAAATATACTAGGTGTTACCCTTCCCCTTTTTGGTTAACAATTTAATAACTACAAATTTTAAATGGATAAAACATAATAATGATAAATGATACGATATAGAACCACAGGCACAGAAATCAACCGATAGGCACGTCGCATAACATATGCACAACCAAAACCCAAAATAATAACTGTGTGTGTGTGTGTGCCAGGAACTAGTGTCACGAGTGCCACGGGCAACTACTGAATATACAATAACTAAAATATATATATACAGAGCCTCATTCTGAACAAAAGACAGAGGAAATATGACAAGGAAACTCCAGGGTGCTGTCAGGAAGTCGCCAAGAAGGACAGCTCACTGTAAAGTATAGCACCTCGGTCAATATCTACCACTGGACTGATAATCAGACGGACCAGCCTCCGGACCTGCACAATCAAATGCAGAAAGAAAGGAAAGTGCAGCATGAGTACATACATAAATATGTACCCAGTGAGTATCCCGTCTAATCTCGAAGAAGTAGTGACGAGAGGTCGACTCGATACTCACTAAGGTCCAACAGTAATAAAGTAAGCAGGATGTAAGGAAAACTGTAGTCAAGTAAAAAAAAAAACAAGTACATCAATATCCGGCATCATATAACAATCTCAAATCAAACAAGTTTGGTATCCGCCGTGGCGTACGGCCCGATCCCACCCTGTAGTCTCAATCTCTGCCGTGGCGTACGGCCCGATCCCACCCTGTAGTATTCGCCGTGGCATACGACCCGATCCCATAATATACTCTCTCATCACTCTGCCGTGGCGTACGGACCAATCCCATAATATAATCACTCGTCACTCTGTCGTGGCGTACGGTCCGATCCCATGCCGTGATTCTCTTATCACACTTATATCAAGCCAAGTATCACAATGTTCAAAGACAACAATACCAATCACACAAGTATACAAGTCATATCTATGCTACAACAGGGAAAAACAATGAACATGCTGTGTCCTAACTACCCGGACAAGCAGTAATAGCCACTACGTACGGACTCTCGTCACTCGGTGCGTACGTAGCCCCCAAACAAGATCACATAGAAAACAAGGTTACCTAGAGGGACAGTTTCCCTCTTATGAGGTTAGAAAGGAGACTCACCTCGACAAAGCACTCCTCGGACCAAAGACCAGATCAAGAATTTGCCCAAAGCTCTAAAACTACCCTCGACGGCTCAACTATCCAACCATAGCATGATGAATCAATTTATGCTCCAAGAATAAGAATTAACAAGAAATTCCAAAATATAGTATTCTTGAAGGTTTTTGAAATTTTGACCCCGGGCCCACGCGTTCGGCTTTCAAACATTCTCGAAGGAATGAGTTACCCGAAGCCTAAGGATCGTAATTACCTAATTTATTTAGGAATTCATGCCCAAAAGGGGATAATTCACTAATTATCAAAGCCCTAGGAATTTCTACCCAATATTTCCCATGATTTTGATAAATTAATAGAGGATTTAACTAGAAATTGATGTTTAAACTCGGTGTTAATAAGAAATTTACTTACCTCAAGTACTAGGTTGAATGGTCCTCTTGGAAGCTCTCAATTAACTCAAGGAAGAAGATGGAAATGGAGGAAAATGAACTAAACCCGCTATAAAAATACACTGCCCAAGGATTTACCCTATGCGAACGCACCCTGGACATGCGTTCGCAATGTATTAAATTGGCCAGGTCCACAGGGCCTTCTACGCGAACGAGAGGGAGGGGTCGTGAACGCGAACAAATGGCAGTTGGGCCGTCCCAATTGGTTGGAACCTATGCAAACGCGACGGAGGGCCCGCGAATGCGGAGGCTAGCTGGGCTATACCTTCGTGAACGCCGCTGGAGGGGTGCAAACGCGAAGGCCAGGGGGCCCAACCCATCGCGAACGCGGGATAGGGATAGCGAACGCGTAGAGCATCTGTAGCCCCTGCCTGATTCCTTCTTCACGAACGTGGCCACCCTCCCACGAACGCGAAGAAGGAAACCAAATACAAAACATTCTGGTGTTGAATTCAGCTCCCGGGGGTCCAAAACTCACCCGACCCCCTCAGGACCCCGTCCAAAGGTACCAGCAAGTCTGTATTCATGATACGGACTCGCTCGAACTTCTGGAACGTGAAAACCAACAACGAAACTCAAAATTCAACCCCAAAACCAAATTAATCAAACTTAAGAACTTTGAAATTCTAGAATTCATTACATTGCGCCGAACAGGTCTATACTACTCGGAATGACCCCAAATTTTGCAGATATGTCATAAATGACTATACGGAACTATTGCCAGCCTCGGAATTCCATTCGGACTTCGATAGCATAAAGTCCCGTTCCAGGCCAAATTCTAAACTTAAGGAAATCCCGATTTCCATTCCGGGCGCTGAAACACTCCCGGGTCATGAGAAACCCGAGCCGAACATACGCCCAAGTCCGAAATCACTGTACGGAGCTACTGGAGATGTCAGAACGCGATTCCGAGGTCGTTTGCTCAAAATGTTGACCGAAGTCAAACTTGGCAAAATAGGCAAGCCTTAAGGAACCAAGTGTTCCTAAACTATCCAATTCATTCCCAAATCCCAAACCACCCGCTCCCGCGAGTCATAAAGCACGAATAGCCGCTATGGAAGGTTTCATTTGAGGAAATGGGATCCTAACACGCAAAACGACCGGCTGGGTCGTTACATTCTCCCCCTCTTAAACAAATGTTCGTCCTCGAACGGGACTAGAATCGTACCTGGAGTGTTGAATAGCTGTGGATATATTCTCCGCATGTCCTGCTCGGACTCCCAAGTCGCCTCCTCAACCGGTTGGCCCCTCCACTGGACCTTAACCGCAAAAACTATCTTAGACCTCAATTGGCGGTCCTGCCTATCAACAATAGCCACTGGCTCCTCCTCGTAGCGCAGCTGCTCATCTAACTGGATAGTGCTGTAATCAACCACGTGCGAGAAGTCGGCGTGATACCTCCAAAGCATGGATACGTGAAATACTGGGTGAACTCCTGATAAGGCTAGAGGCAAAGAAAGTGAGTGTCAAGTCGACCTCTCGTCACTACTTCTTCGAGATTAGACGAGATACTCACTGGGTACATATTTATTTATGTACTCATGCTACGCTTTTGTACTTAATTGTAAAGGTTCTAAGACTGGTGCATCTGGTTATCAGACCGGAGCTAGATTCTGATTATAGTGGACCTGACTTCACGGTGAGCTGCTTCTCCTGACGATCCTCGGCAGCACCATGGAGTTTCTTTTGATTATTTCCCTTCTATTTCTTTCAGAGAGTGGGACTGTATATTATATTATTTGTACATTCTATTAGTATGCCCGTAGGACTTGTGACACTAGTTCCTGGCACACACATAGTAGTTATTATGGATTATGGTCTGTATATATATTGGCTCACGCCTCATTATGATTACTTTTGGTTAAAAACTGGTTAATTACCCTTTTTGGTTTTTGTTTTAAGCTTTAAACCTTGGTATATGTTGAGATGTTTAATCAAAAAGGAGGAAACATTAGTAAATTGAGTGTTGGCTTGCCTGACCATGCTGTTGGGCGCCATCACGACCTGAGTTAGGATTTTGGGTCGTGATATGGTATTAGAGCTCTAGGTTCACGTAGGTCTCACGAGTCATGGGCATGCCAAGTAGAGTCTTGCGGATCGGTACGGAGACGTCTGTACTTATCTTCAAGAGGCTATAGGGTGTTAGGAAACCTCTCTTTATTCATATTCTATCGTGCATTTGATGGTGTACTAAAGACTCATTCTTCTATTCTCTCACAAATGGTGAGGACGCACGCATCCGATGTTCCAGACTCGGGAGATACTGCTACCCCCGTCGTCCGAGGCCATGGTAGAGGCCGGGGGAGGGAACCGGCCCAAGGTAGGGGGCGAGGGCGTCCCAGAGCTATTCCAGCTGCACCACCACAAGAGGACCCTATCATAGAGGAGCAGGACGAGGTGCCGCCTGTAGCCGCACCTGAGCTCAGACCATCTGCGGGCGGCACCTCGTCTTGCTCCTCTATGATAGGGTCCTCTGGTGGTGGTGCAACTGGAATAGCTCTGGGACGCCCTCGCCCCCTACCTTGGGCCGGTGCCCTCCCCCGGCCTCTGCCATGGCCTCGGACGATGGGGGTAGCAGTATCTCCTGAGTCTGGAACATCGGATGCGTGCGTCCTCACCATTTGTGAGAATAGAATAATGAGTCTTTAGTACACCATTAAATGCACGATAGAATATGAATAAAGAGAGGTTTCCTAACACCCTATAGCCTCCTGAAGATAAGTACAGATGTCTCCGTACCGATCCGCAAGACTCTACTTGGCCTGCCCATGACTCGTGAGACCTACGTGAACCTAGAGCTCTAATACCATGTCACGGCCCAAAATCCTAACTCAGGTCGTGATGGCGCCCAACAGCATGGTCAGGCAAGCCAGCACTCAATTTACTAATGTTTCCTCCTTTTTGATTAAACATCTCAACATATACCAAGTTTTAAAGCTTAAAACATTAACCGAAAAGGGTAATTAACCAGTTTTTAACCAAAAGCAATCATAATGAGGCGTGAGCCAATATATATACAGACCATAATCCATAATAACTACTATGTGTGTGCCAGAAACTAGTGTCACAAGTCCTACGGGCATACTAATAGAATGTACAAAAGATATAATATACAGTCCCACTCTCTGAAAGAAATAGAAGGGAAATAATGAAAAGAAACTCCATGGTGCTGCCGAGAAGTCAGGTCCACTATAATTAGAATCTAGCTCTGGTCTGATAACCAGATGCACCAGCCTTAGAACCTTTACAATTAAGTACAGAAGCGTAGCATGAGTACATAAATAAATATGTACCCAGTGAGTATCTTGTCTAATCTCGAAGAAGTAGTGACGAGAGGTCGACTTGACACTCACTAAGGTCCAAAAATATAATATAACAGAATATGATGAAAGCGGTAGGCACTATCTTCCGAAGCATGGATACGTGAAATACTGGGTGACCTCAAAATCAACCATATCAAGCAAAAACAGGTCGGCTCTGGTCTCAAACCCATAGAAAGTAATCACACAAGCCCGGTAGACCCGGTCTACCACTACAGAGTCGCCCACAGGAGTGGATACATACAAGGAAGAACATATAGACTCAGAAATAACATCCAGAGAATGGGCAAATAATGTTGAAACATATGAATATGTAGACCCTGGATCAAATAGCACTGAAGCCTCTCTACCACGGACCGAAATAATACTTGTAATCACTGCGTCTGATGCCACTGCGTCTGCCGTGGCTGGAATAGCATATAATTTGGCTGGAGCATCCGAAGACTGAGCTCTCCCAGGACGAGCTAGAGCTGAACGACCACCTCCTGACTGGCCTCCCCCTCTAGGACGACCCCTGCCAGCCTGACCTCCACCCCTAGGTGGTCGTGTTGCTGGTGCTGTAATCATAGGCTGCGAGCTCTGTTACACGGCCTTGCCCCGATACCTGGGGAAAAACCTCCATGTGTGACCTAGATCCCCACACTCGAAGCAACCCCCTGGCACTACTGCTCTCTGCCTCGAAGAGGAGGAACCCTGAATAGCTGAAGAGCGGTGTGAATCCTCTTGTAAAGCACTAGAAGTAACTTCTGGGTGCACTCTAGATGGCTGGATAATGATAGGAGAGCTCTGGCATGGCGCTAAACTGGGGCCTGACCGGAACAACCCTAGGAGGTACTGGAGGTGCTGAATAGGAAGGCTTGCTGAACTGGACACCTCCGTACTGATCCCTGGCTCTAGCTGGAGCCCCTCTGAAGTCGCCTACAAACCTGGCCCTCTTGTCCTGCTGACCCTGCTAACGTGGCTGAGCCTGCTCCACGCTCCCTGCCCCTCACACGATAACCCTCGATACGTCGAGCTATCTCAACTACAAGCTGATATGGGGTACCCATCTCTACCTCTCTGGCCATGGAAGTCCTGATACCCGGATGTAAGCCTTCCACAAACCGTCGAACCCTCTCAGCATCTGTGGGCAATATCATGAGAGCATGGCGTGACAACTCTGAGAACCTGGCCTCATAATCTGACACAGACATCTTCCCCTGCTCTAACCTCTCAAACTGACCCCGAAGCTCATCCCTCTCAGACAGTGGAATGTATCTATCCAAAACTAACTAAATAAACTACTCCCAAGTAACCGGTGGCGACCCTGCTGGCCTACTGAGAACATATGACTGCCACCTGCGGCGAGCTCTGCCCTCAAGCTTAAATATTGTGAAATCTACCCCATGTGACTCTAATATGTTCATGTTGTGGAGTTTGTCCCTGCACCTCTCGATAAATTCCTGTGCATCCTCTCCTCGATCACCCCCGAAGGTCGGAGGGCAAAGTTGGGTTCATCTACCCAGCAGCTTCTGCTGGTCCATCTCTACAACTGGCCTGGGCTCTGGTGCTGCCACCCAAGGCTGAACCCCAATCACTGGTGGAATATCTGGAGTTTGATGTACTGCTGCTGCTGGTCAAGTAGCCTGAGCGGTAGGGGTCTGAACTCCCCCTCTTGCTTGAGAAGTAGCAAGATCTGATGGAAGTATACCCGTTTGTGACATAGTATCCATGAACCTCAGCATACGTCCCATGACCTCCTGGAAGCCCGGCGCCGTCATAAAATCAACTGGTGGTAGAGCTACTGGAGGTAGCTCATCCTACTCCTCAACATAAGGATTCTCAATCGGTGCAACCGGTACAGCTCTGGGACGCCCTCACCCCCTACTACGAACAGGAGCCCTACCCCTGCCCCTACCAAGGTCTCGAGCGGCGGGGGTAGCAGCCTCTCCTGGATCAGGAACATGTGAAGCACGCGTCCTCACCATCTGTGAGAGAATAGAAGAACAGGTTTGAGTATATCACCTATTGCACGATAGGATATGAACAAAAGAAGTTTCTTAACACCCAATAGCCTCCCGAAGATTAGTACAGACGTCTCCATACCGATCCGCAAGACTCTACTGGGTTTGCCCGTGACTCGTGAGACTACGTGAACCTAAAGCTCTGATACCACATTGTCACGACCCGAATCCTAATTCAGGTCGCGATGGTGCCCAACAACGAGGTTAGGCAACCCAATATGAAATATACTAGGTGTTACCCTTCCCCATTTTGGTTAACAATCTAATAACTACCAATTTTAAATGGATAAAACATAATAATGATAAATGATACGAGATAGAACCACAGGTGCAGAAATCAACCGATAGGCACGTCGCATAACATATGCACAGCCAAAACCCAAAATAATAACTACGCGTGTGTGTGCCAGGAACTAGTGTCACAAGTGCCACGGGCAACTACTGAATATGCAATAACTGAAATATATATATATATATATACAGAGCCTCAGTCTGAACAAAAGACAAAGGAAATATGACAAGGAAACTCCACGGTGCTGCCAGGAAGTCACCAAGAAGGACAGCTCACCGTGAAGTATAGCCACTCGGTCAATATCTAGCACTGTACTGATAATCAGACGGACCAGCCTCCGGACCTGCACAATCAAGTGCAGAAAGAAAGGAAAGTGCAGCATGAGTACATACATAAATATGTACCCAGTGAGTATCCCATCTAATCTCGAAGAAGTAGTGACGAGAGGTCGACTCGATACTCACTAAGTTCTAACAGTAATAAAGTAAGAAGGATGTAAGGAAAACTGTAGGCAAGTAAAACAAATAATCAAGTACATCAATATCCGGCATCAAATAACAATCTCAAATCAAACAAGTTTGGTATCCGCCATGGTGTACGCCCCGCTCCCATATGGTACTCACTCACATCACTTTGTCGTGGAGTACGGCCCGATCCCATCCTGTAAATCTTCGCCGTGGCGTACGGCCCGATCCCACCCTGTAGTCTCAATCTCCGCCATGGCGTACGGCCCGATCCTACCCTGTAGTCTTCGTCGTGGCGTATGGACCGATCCCATAATATACTTTCTCATCACTCTGTCGTGGCGTACGGCCCGATCCCATAATATAATCACTCGTCACTCTGTCGTGGCGTACGGCCCGATCCCATAATATAATCACTCGTCACTCTGTCGTGGCGTACGGCCTGATCCCATCCTGTGATTGTCTTATCACACTTAAATCAAGCCAAGTATCACAACGTTTAAAGACAACAGTACCAATCACACA
>MDKH01061610.1:0-11693 GCA_005239495.1 Nicotiana undulata | reverse complement strand
CGAGGTTAGGCTCGACACTTACTCAGTACATGGGGTCAATTGTACTGATGCTACACCTGCACTCCTTTATGTTGTGCAGACTACGCAGCCGGACCCGGAGATCACTGATGATCGAAGCATCTCATTCAGTCACACAGGAGACTCGAGGTAGACCGCAGATTTACGTGGGCCTTGACGTCACCTTCTACTTTCAACTTTCAACTCTGTCTTACTTTGTATTTCAAAGACAGTCTTATGTATTTATTTAGACCTTTTGTTTGTTGTAACCTCTTAGATAGTCCGTGTGTCGGTGACACCAGTTCTGGGATTTGTTTATGGGTCTTATTTTGAAAAGTGTTGTGTTGTATTTTGGGTTATTTTGTTAAATTTTATATGGTGGGCCATCGAAGCCTTGGTTATCTTGTTCGTATTTGTTGTTAATAAGTTTTTATTAGTTCAAACGTTGGCTTGTCTAGCGGGTTCAACGTTCGACGCAGTCATGGACCGAAGGTGGGATTTTTGGGTCGTGATATCGGGAGAGGGTGAGGAGGTTTATTGATGAACCCGCTCACCCTATCATGCTTTAGATGGCGAAGGAGAGTGGGGGCGAGATTTATTTTGAGATGACTGCTAATGTTACCAAGCGGATCGAGGTGGTTCTTACACAGGAGAGAGGGAAGGGGTCTGATAAGAAGCCTCGCCATTCCGGCGATTTCAGTGGTGCCTCCTCTGGAGGCAGGGGTACTTTTGGTAAGGGCCATCCTCCAAGGATATTCCACTCGGCACTTCAGGCATCCCACAGTTGTTCAGGGAGTCGTTGTCCTTATGTGCCTCATTTTTGCCAGCAAGCCTACAATGCACCATCAGCCCCTATCAGTGCGCCTCTGGTTTAGAGTTATTACCGTGGTTATCCAGCTCGTTTGGGTTAGTCTTAGTTTTAGCAACCACAACACTAGGATGTATATTTTGAGTGTGGTGGTTTTGGGCATATCAGTAGGACATGTACGAGATTATTGGGCGGCACGCCACATCAGAGTTCTCGTGCCATGATTCCGACACCGGTTGCACCATCGCCCACTCAGCATACAAGAGGCAGGGGTTAGGCAGCCAGAGGTAGAGGTCAGGCCGTTAGAGTTGGAGGTCAGGCCATTAGAGGTGGAGGTCATGATGCTAAGGTAGAGGCCATCCAACTACAAGCCATCCTAGGGATGTAGTTCAGAGTGGTGGGACCCAGCCCTGATGTTATGCTTTCCTAGCCAGGTCTGAGGCTGAGTCATTTGACGCTGTTATCATATATATTGTTTTAGTTGGCCATATAGATGCTTCCGTTCTATATGATCTGGGTCTACTTATTCCTATGTGTCATCCTACTTTGCTTGATATCTGGTGGTGCCTCGTGATTCTTTGAGTGCTACTGTGTATGTGTCCACACCTGTAGGAGATTCTATTATTGTAGATCGTTTGTATTGTTCGTGTGTGGTTACTATTGGCAATCTTGAGACTAGCATAGATCTCCTACTTCTCGATATGGTATATTTTGATGTCATGTTGGGTATGGATTGGTTGTTACTTTATGATGCTATATTGGATTGTCACGCCAAAAAGGTGACCTTAACCTTGCTGGGATTTCCTCGAGTTAGAGTAGATAGGGACTTTTGGTCATTGCACCAGCAGGGTTATCTCATATGTGAAGGCTCGACATATGGTCGAGAAGGGGTGTCTAGTCTATTTGGCTTATGTACGCGATTCTAGAGCGGCGGTTCTTGCGTGGATTCAATACCATTTGTTCGTGAGTTTCCAGAGGTGTTTCCTGCAGATCTGTCGGGTATGCCACCCGATAGAAATATTGACTTCTGTATTGATTTTTCTCTGGGCACACAGCCCATTTTTATTTCGCCATACCACATGGCCTCACCAGAGTTCAAAGAACTGAAGGAGAAGTTGCAATATTTACTTGATAAGGGCTTCATAAGACCTAGTGTCTCGTCATGGGGTGCACCTTTTTTGTTCGTGAAGAAAAAGGATGGATCGATGAGGATGTGCATAGATTATCGGCAGTTGAACAAAGTAACCATCAAGAACAAATATCCATTTCCGAGGATTGGTGATTTATTTGATCAGCTTCAAGATTCCAATGTGTTTACAAAGATTGATTTGAGGTCTGGCTGCCATCAGTTTAGGATTAGGGCATCCGATGTCCCTAGGATAGCTTTTCGAACTCGGTATGGGCTTTATGAGTTTCTAGTGATGTCATTTGGGTTGACCAATGCCCCAGCAAAATTTATGGATTCGATGAACCGAGTGTTCAAGCCCTATTTTGATTCCTTTGTGATTATGTTTATTGATGATATATTGATCTATTCGCGCAGTCGAGAGGAGCACGAGCATCTGCATTTGTGCTTCGCGATCCCGAAGCTTTTCCCCCGATCGTGAAGAAGGTATATTTCCGCAGAATAAAAATCTCAAAAATGAACGTTTGAATCATTTTTCATAATTTGATTTTGGGAGCTCGGTTTGAGGCGATTCTTGGAGTGATTTTTAATATAGTGATTGGGGTAAGTGATTCTAACTTGGTTTTGGTTAAATTACATGAATGTATCATTGATTTAATAATTTAATTAGTGATTTGGGTTGGAAAATTGGGAAACAATTGTAGAAACTTCATAGGCTTTAATTTGAGGATTTGAAGGTCGAGTTGTGATCAGAGTAGAGTAATTGGTATGGTTGGACTCGTGGTTAAATAAGTGTTTGAATTTTGTTAATATTGCCAGATTCTAAGACGTGGGACCGGGGGTTGACTTTTGAGTTAACCTTTTGACTTTTGATTAAGAACTTAGCTGTTTCATATGGAATTGATTCATGTATCTTGTGTTCGTCGTATCGAGTTGTTTATTGTTGTATTCTAGGCGTTCGAAGGATAATTTACGAGGCAGGGACTTGTTTGAGTAGAGACTTGCACGGTTTGAGGTAAGTAACACTTCTAAACTTGGTTATGAGGATATGAATTCCCGAATTATGTGATATGTGATTGGTGTTAAGGTGACACACATACTAGGTGACGGGCGTGTAGGCGTGCACTGTAAGAATTGTGATTTGGTCAAATCTGTGTAACTGTGTAGTCATATAACTTGTTATCTTCTATTTATTTCCCACTTGTTAAAGAAATTGGGGCCATGCTTAATTTTACAAATCATGCTTAGGCTACATGCTGGTACTGTTGGGACCCACAGAGGTCGTGTTTCATATTGAGTTATTTTCTTAATTTGCAATTATGTACTCTGTCACAACTATCATTTGCATATCATATCTCATTCTATGTTGCCATTTATTGATACATAATATCATCATTGTTCGGGCTGATTATCATGATACATGTGAGCCCAAGAGACTGGAGAAATTGATGACTGAGGGAGGTCGAGGGACTTATTGTAAGGATATTTATGGGATATGGATGCACGTCGCAACATGCTTTGTTCATTCATGCCATGATTGGCTTATTATAGCACTTGGGCAGGATTCGCCCCTCCAGAGTCTAATTCACCAGCATTGAGAGCAGGTAATCACTAAGCGCGAGTGCCGAGCGATTGGGAGGATCGAGTGACTGTAAGAAATGCGTGATTGTGAGGATTGAGGGAATAGGAGGATTGAGTGATCTGATACTCTGAGAGTATGCATATGATTTAATCAATGTTTTGCATTACGGTTGAAATACATAATTGACATGTAACTATCGAGACGTATCATTCCTCATTTAAGTTATACTTGGCATATTTTACCTGTTTGAGCTTTAACTATTGAACTTAAAGCATGTCTACATTTTCGTACTTTGATTTCTATATTGTGTTTGTACTTGTTGAGATCATCACTTCTTTCAGCCCAAATGTTAGATTTGTTACTTACTAAGTTGGTTATACTCATGCTACACTCTTCATTGAGTGTGCATATCCTGGTGTTTCCCGACATGGTGGTTACTGATTTATAGAGCTTTGTTAGTTGGAGATTATCAAGGTAGCTGCCTTTGCGTTCGTAGACCTTTACTCTCCTCCTTTATCTTTTAGTTTTGTTTTTACTATTCTACCTTCCTATACGGCGTTTCATATGTCAGACCGTTTAATTGTATAGATCCACATGTACTCCGTGACACTCGGATATTTTTGGAATTTTTGTATTGAGTTGTGACGTTCTCATCCAGGTTTTATTAGATTTTTACTTACTTAAGCCTATTTCCGTATATTTTTTATTATAAGATGTTGGTATGTGTGAGTTGTTTGCTTGCCTAGTATCATGATAGGCGCCATCAGGACACGTGCGATTTCAGGTTGTGACAAGTTGGTATTAGAGCCTAGGTTACGTAGTTCTCACGTGTCATGAGAAGGTTTAATAGAGTCTTGAGGATTAGTACAGAGACATCTGTACTTATCTTCGAGTGGCTACCGAACCCTTAGAAAACTTCACTTTCTTCCATTCTTATAGTACGAATTTGTTGATTCGGGGAACTAAGATTCTATTATTCTATTCTCTTATAGATGGTGAGCGCAGGTTCTATAAGACCGGGAGAACGATCACCAGTACCACCAGTTAGGGCCATGAGAGGCCAGGGTCACGGTAGAGGCCGAGGTAGCTCGTACAGCAGCTAGGAAGCACTTGTAGGCCCACTAGTTGCTCCAACTTAGGAGCAGGTTCCAGATGTGGTTGAGCCAATGGGGCCAGCTCAGGCACCAGTTCCGCCCATTGTGATTCCAGGCCTTCAGGAAGCTTTGGCTCAGATATTGACTCTTTGCACTAGCCTTGCTCAGGCGGTTTCTGCTCGGACCGCGCTAGCCCCTTCTCATGCCTAGGGAGGTACTCAGACTCCTGCCGCTCGTACCTAGAGCAGGTGGTGCAGAGACTTTAGACATCGAGAGTACTACCTGCCCAGCCGGTTGCAGTTGCTCAGGCACAGGTGGGTCCCATTTTGAATGATGAGGAAGAGAAGAGTCTAGAGAGGTTTGGGAAGCTCCGGCCTCCATCATTCCGTAGGGCTGAGTCAGAGGACTCTCATGACTTCTTGAATAGGTGGCAGCGCATTCTTCACACGGCGGGTATTTTGGAGACTAGTGGAGTCTCCTTTAATACTTTTCAGTTATCGGGTGCTGCCTTCAGATGGTTGAAGGCCTATGAGAGGAGCAGGTCAATCGGTGCATCACCAATTTCATGGCACAAGTTTTCCGTTCTCTTATTGGAAAAAATTGTACTACCGACCCTCAAAGAAGAGTTGCGTAAGTAGTTTGAGAAACTATGCCAAAAAGGCATATCTTTGACCTAGTACGAGATGATATTTTCTGAGTTGGCTCGTCACATAGTCTGGTTGGTTCCCACAGAGAGGGAGAGGATTAGAAGGTTCATCGATGGCCTCATCTGTAAATTGCATTTTTTTATGACTCGAGAGAATGTATCGGGTGCTAGGTCCAACGAGGTGATTGATATTGGTAGGCATCTAGAGTTAGTCCGTAGTCAGGAGCATGAGGAGAGGGAGGCCAAGAGGCCTCGTTGTTCGGGTGGTTTCAGTTCTTTTCCTTCTGGGTGCAGTCGAACCTTAGCAGGGGTCATCCTTATAGGCCTGCTAAGATGGCTCGTCAAATTCATCGGGGTGTATCAGCTAGCCATGGTTCATATAGTGCTCGTCCGAGTTAGTTTTATATCAGTGCTCTCCGAGATTAGAGTTCATCATGTGCTTCATCGGTTTAGGGTTCATCTAAGTCAGGTCCTTCTAGTAGTTATTCGAATACTTGGGGCCAAATACAGTCCCCACCACCATCACCGGGGAGTTTCTTCGAGTGCGAAGAGTTTGGCATGTGTAGAGACGATGTCCTCATTGCTTTGGAAGTTTAGTTCAGTAGAGGAGTCAGGCGGAGACTTCCGCACCAGTTACTTAACAACACGGCCAGCCAGCTCGGGATGGGACCCAGAAAGTGATAAGTAGGGAATTTGACTGTTATTGCTCTCTTTTACTTGCATTTTAGCTAAAAATGCTTAAAGGTATTCCCTAGAACTAATGAAATGTGCATTCTTGCAGAAATATTGGGAAACGAGTCAAGAAAATTAAAATCAACTCAAAAAGGAGTCAAAAATGGGCAATGAGAAAAAAAGGCAAAAAAGCCTACAGTGCGGACCGCACAATACTATGTGCGGCCGCAAAAAATGAAAGAGAACTGTCATATTTGCAGTAGAGTATGCGGACCACACAATTATTGTGCGGCCGCAGAGGAGGAGATTCAGAGAAGTTGATTTTAGGCCATCTGAGGATATTTGGGCCGCATGATTATTGTGCAGCCGCAAGAGCCAAAGTGCGGCCGCACTCACAAATGTGTCGTCCGCAAATGAAGGTCCAAGTCCCAGCCAATTTCAAGTGTGCAACCGAACTAATGTGCGGTCCACAAAAATAGATGAAGTGAGGCTTCATACCAATTTTATGCGGCCGTAGAAACTCTAATTGGCCAGTCAATCTCAACATATAGACCACACACAGAATTTTGCGGCCGTACAACTTCTGCAGGGACATTTTTGTCAAATATTTTTAGCTTAGTATAAATAGAACATTTTGTCATCTTTAGGTGATGTTTTGTAAGTTGTATCAGTGTAGAGCACCTGAGCCGATTGTATTTTCTGTTTTGAGTAATATTGTACTAGATTAGCTTCTGAACATTATATTTTCTTTCTTTTATCAATTATTATGCTTTCTATTTGAATTTCTTCTTTTATTTCTTCATTTTCTGTGAGTAGTTAAACCCTTAGCTAGGGTTATGACCCAACCTTATTATGGGTACTTAGTGACTTATTGATTTATGGCTTACTTATGATTAGGTATAGGTTATTTAGCCTTGTTCTTGCTTAAATTCTAGAATAATGGTTGCAACATTAATTCGTGCCTATTTGACTTTGTCTCTGCTTGAGAAAGAGAGACTAAGTCTTGGAAAACTTGGCTAACTAGGAATTGGGGTGAACTCAAGAAATTAATAGCCCCGATTAAAGGGTCGAACCTAGAGGGAGTAAGACCCCACTAGAGCATTTATCACTTGCTTTGTGAATTACCCATTTGGACTTGAGAAAGCCAAATTGGGAAAAGTCACTCAAGCTATTGAGAGGTATAAAGTGAGTAATCAAGTGTAATTGTTATAATGTACCCCAATCAATCAAACATGCCCTAAAACTCTAAATCCTTAGGTAACCAACTAGGCGGAAGTCGCAACCCTAGATCTTCTTTAACTTAAAAACAATAAAAACCAAAATATTGTCTCCTAGTTTTATAATTTCAATCATTAGCTTAAAGTAGAAGTAGAAACAACAAATGTCGATGTTGAAGTGTAGTTTAGGACATATCATACATTCACAGTAGGTGTATACCTAATCCAATATCTAACTCCCTACGGATTCGATCCTGACTTTTGTTGGGTTATATTATTGCTTCGACCGCCTCACAAGCTATATAAGTGGTGTGAGTTTGGGCGAGAATCAGTTTCTGGCGCTGTTTCGGGGGAGTTAAACAGATTTAGCTATATATCTATGTTTTTGTGTGATTTGTCTTTCTTTCCTTCTAAGTCACTATTGTTTTTTGAATTGGTTATAGGTACGAGAATGGCTCTCAACAATGAGCCCATCGGGAATTTTCCATTGGGGGAGGAAGTGGACGATGATCAAGGAGATGAGGTTCATCCCAAAACTCAAGAAACTAGGCGAGCCCGAGTGACTTATGATAATGTTACACCCCATGTTTTTTTACATGAGAGTACATCGTAATTCAATTGATGTAAGCTCAGAAATAAGATTATATTTGATTGAATATAAAGTAATTTAATCATGTTACATTGGAGGTTACAAATATTTAAGATTAGGAACAATTTGTACCAAGAGGGTTGGAAAGCTTAGAAGCTAAACCAATTGAAGAAACTAAGTTTCGTCGAAAGTCGACGAGTTTGGAAAGTTATAACATGTACTTTAGGGTGAGACTATGGTTCATTACATGATAAGGAGGTTATTCTATGAGTTAATTTTTATCGTATGATAGTTGTGTTCTACATTTTGAAGTCAAGCAAGTTGTGAAAAAAAAGTCGGCAAAGGTCTTCACAAGTTACACTCATAATGTGCTGAAATTTAGGTCAGATGTAACTGAGATTTTCTCCCAATATACTTGGAATTATTGGTCTATCTACCAACAAAATTAAATATCTATGAGCCTAGTTTCCAATTCATGAAACTGTTCATCTATACAACGTAGGAGTAGATATATATTTGCAGTTTCGCGAGACTGCGCAGATATCATAAGTGACAAGTAGGTGGATCACTAGAGCTTTTTGAGAAATACATTTCATGTGTTATATGAGGTCTTTTTGGGACATATTATATACCAAATTGAAGGTCTTTGAATTTAGTTTCCAATTCTCTTAACCGTTGATTCATACGACATCGGGATAAAAGGATATAAGCGTCGGAATATGGACCAATCCCAAGGTACCAAGCTAGGACCTTTTTGACTTTTCCAAACTTGATATATATAAAACTTAGGTCGGCTTTCTCTTCATTATTCAGCATAAAACGACCAGAGAACACCCATAAACATTACCTCATGCTATCTTCTGGTGTTTCAAAGAAGATTATCATTCCGGGCATGAAATCGAGAAGCAATAACATCAAAACGATCCCTACGACGTAAGTGTCATTATACCGCCTCTCCTTTTTCTTTGTAGTTAGAATTTCGGAAGGAACATCATAGTTAAGAAACATCTAATATCTGTATAAGTGTTTAAATATCAAGGAAGGTTGATAAATATGTTTCCTAATAGTTAGAACTCACGGGACGGTGATCGGAAGTCGTGAGTTCGAGTTATTTGACTTGTACCAGACTGTTTTGTGTTGTTGTTGAGATGCGTGTTTTACTAATGTTTTGTGGCGTTTTGGAGGAGGAAGGGTGTGTAGAAACACCATATAGATGTAGGGTTGTGAGCTTGTCGTTCGTTGTAACATTTCCGAGTCATTTGACACGACTACGGTGGTCGTCTGATGTGTGAAGTGATTAGGTTGTGTGTGGACTGTTTTGGGAGGCTCAATATTATTATTATTGATGTTGTTTGGGCTGTTTGTTGGTTGTTTTGACTTGTTTGAAGTCATATAAATAGGTTAGGTGCTGTCCGTTTCATCGTAAAATAGGTTGTGGTCGATACATAATAGTTATGACGCTTAAACGATAACGATTGTGTCGTTTCTCTTATTGTAGATTAAGGAGTTGTGACATTTGCGTAGCTTGAGGTTGGGGCAGTATATACAAGGTATGTGAGGCTATCCCTTTCCTTCTTTTGCACGACTCCGATTGTACATAATGCAATGAACGAGCTTCCAAAGATACTCTACTCTTAGAAGCTAGCAGTACTTACATTGTTTCCCTTCTTATGGAACAATTGATGTTGATGTTGCTTCTCTTATTCTTATGTTATCAATGATGTTGGTACTTCATGATTCTTATAAGATTCTGGGTGAAGAGTTAATTATAAAAACGTATACGGAGAATATCTACCTTACGTCACTCCGAAAGGTTCAGAATATGATTCCAATGAGTCCGACATGCATTATACATATATATATATATATATATATATATATAGCTATTGTACTCTACCGTGCCGCGCTATAATCGGTCGGGTATGGCACCTATTGTGCAACCACTGATCAGTTGGGTTTATCGAGTCCTCTTTGTGGCCGGGTATGATATGATGATGATGATGCAGACAGAGGCAAATGTTCTATGATTATGATGATGCCCACAGAGGCGGATGTTTTAAAAGATTATGTATATATATGTATCATGCATTTCATGTTACTGTCTCTTAGAAGCACTCAGATGCTACATGTTGTATCTCTTACATCTCTCTTTGCTTTACTGTTCTTATTTGTGCTTTCCTGCCTTACATACTCAGTACTTTATTCGTACTGACGTCCTTTTTATTTCTGGACGCTGCATGTCGTGCTGCAGGATCTGATAGATAGGTAGACGCAGCTCCCCCGCCATAGTAGGCTTTCCTGTTTAGCGGTTATAGGCAAGATCCCTTCTCCGGACTTGCCATGGTCTTGGTATGCATTTTGTTATAGATGTTATGGGTATGTCGGGGCCCTGTTCCAGCTATGTTGCATTACTTATGCTCCTTTAGAGGCTCATAGACAGGTGTCGACTCATGTATAGTTTGGTATGCTTTGTTGGCTAATTTTTGTTGTATAGTCTTTCATGGCAGCATTGTAGCTCATACCTTTTATGTAATTCTTAGTAATCTAGTCATTCCATGTGATGCATGTTCATGATCCATATCTACCATTTTATTGATCTCGTTATCCTTTAAAGACGATAAAGAAAACTAGATAAAATGTACGTTGGTGCTCGACAAATATGGCCCGGGTGCTAGTCATGATCCTCTAGTTTGGGTCGTGACAAACTTGGTATCAGAGTAGGTATGTCCTAGGGGTTGTCTATGAGCCGTGTCTAGTAGAGTCTTGTTTATGGGTGTGTTGTGCACCACACTTATAAGCAAGAGGCTACAGGGCATTAAGGTCTGTTACTCTTTCTTCTTACTCTAGATCATGTGGTAGAGCTCAATCGTAAGAACTCAATTTCCTCAATTCTATCTTATTTATAATATGACCATGCTTACATCGAGAACGATTGATGGTAAGAGATTGAAATGTGGTTGTGGAAGAGTTGTGTCAGAGGAACTTAATTTTGCATCATGCTTATGATGAGTAAATGTGAGGGCTTCAGCAAATCATGTGTGTACTAAGATGTGTTAGTTTCTTAATAAGGAGCTCTAAGGAAAGAATATCTATCTACCCATATGGTAAAAAGAAATAAGAGAATCAGAAGGTAGATACGAGTTTTAGCAAGTAAAAGAAGCAATATAAAGAAGGGTACGAGGTACCTAGTTAATAAAGATTATCAATATTTATAATTCTGGCAGAGAAATATAAGCATTTTTAATTACTTTCAACGGTAATAGAGATATCTACAATTGTCCATACCAATCTCAATTATGCCCTATTGGAGCTAACTGATATACTTTAAGAGAAGGATAGGATATCAAGATCCACCTGGTGTTAGAGTAACCGAAAATTGTGGATAGATTGTTATCATTATTTAACAATTTTGAAGGGTAGTGCAGAACATGGTAATAGTTCTCATTTGGAGATAGCCATATGGTCACTCTAGAATAGAACAGTCAGATATGAATACTAGAATATTCAGAAATTTCAGAAGATAGGCACTAGGATCCTAGAAGGGATAAATATTTGCTTTAGTATGATTCCAGCCACTAGTAAAAAAAGGAAAAAAACGAATAAGAAGAATGTTAAGCGTCACGAAGCAGGGGGAGCTAAATGTGATATGAACGTCATGTTGAAGTCTTTATAATAGGGCGATAGACAAAGATATTAGCATGAGAATAAGAAGAGAGTAAATGAAAAATTATGAGTAAGAGGTGATAAATGAGTGATAGCGGTAAATCAAAATATGGTATAATGATAAAGTCTATAGTCAAATGAAGAAAAACAAATGAGAGGAGACATGCCTTGAGAATATACAAAAGTATAAGCCACGAAGCCATACCCTCATTTCGAGAAATGAGGTGGTGAATCATACGTGATTACCATATGGAAACGTTAGACCCCACAAGTAATAGAAATTAGTATGGGATAGTAAA